>MU106195.1:103977-124191 GCA_012274485.2 Sinapis alba | reverse complement strand
AATTTACCGAAAACTCAGTATTTTCGTAGGGGTTAGCCCACATATTTTAAGAAAAATTCAAATTTTTTGACAATCTTGTTTTAATGCATAGTTGCATCGTTCACTGACGTAGGATGATGGTTAAAGAGGTTTGGATCCTTTGTTGTCTCCGTTTCTCGAGATAATTAAAATTTCTTTGTAGTTATTCCACTAATTTCGATAGTATAGACAATTTTATTAAATTATTTGTGTAAGAATTAAAAACGATGCCAATTTATTCTTAAAAGAGTTAAGCATACATTAATACATATAAAGAATGTGGTTAGAAATTTTATGAAACATTAAAGACTATAACCTTTTGTAAATAGAGAATTTACCGAAAACTCAGTTTTTTCGTAGGGGTTAGCCCACATATTTTAAGAAAATTTCAAAAATTATGACAATCTTGTTTCAATGCATAGTTGCATTGTTTACTGACGTAAGATGATAGTCAAAGAGGTTTGGATCATTTGTTGTTTCCGTTTTTCGAGATAATAGAAATTTTTTTGTTGTTATTCCACTAATTTAGACAGTATATATAATTTTATTAAATTAAATAGAGAATTTACCGAAAACTCAAAATTTTTGTAAGGGTTAGCCCACATATTTTAAAAAAAAATCAAAAACTATGACAATCTTGTTTTAATGCATAGTTGCATTGTTCACTGACGTAGGATGATGGTCAAAGAGGTTTGGATCCTTTGTTGTCTCCGTTTCTCGACATAATTGAAATTTCTTTATGGTTATTCCACTAATTTAGACAGTATATAAAGTTTTATTAAATTAATTGTGTAAAATTTAAAAACGATGCCAATTTACCCTTAAAATAGTTAAGCATACATTAATAAATATAAATAATGTGGTTAGAAATTTCATGAAACATTAAAGACTATAACCTTTCGTAAATAGAGAATTTACCGAAAACTCAAAATTTTTGTAAGGGTTAGCCCACAGATTTTTTTAAAAAATCAAAACCTATGACAATCTTGTTTTAATGCATAGTTTCATTGTTCACTGACGTAGGATGATGGTCAAAGAGGTTTGGATCCTTTGTTGTCTCCGTTTCTCGAGATAATTGAAATTTCTTTATGGTTATTCCACTAATTTAGACTGTATATAAAGTTTTATTAAATTAATTGTGTAAAATTTAAAACCGATGCCAATTTACCCTTAAAATAGTTAAGCATACATTAATACATATAAAGAATGTGGTTAGAAATTTTATAAAACATTAAAGACTATAACCTTGGTAAATAGAGAAAATCAAAAATTATGAAAATCTTGTTTTAATGCATAGTTACATCGTTCACTGACGTAGGATGATGGTCAAATTGGTTTGGATCCTTTGTTGTCTCCGTTTCTCGAGATAATTGAAATTTCTTAGTGGTTATTCCACTAATTTAGACAGTATATAAAATTTTATTAAATTAATTGTGTAAAAATTAAAAACGATGCCAATTTACCCTTAGGAGAGTTAAGCATATATTAATATATATAAAGAATGTGGTTAGAAATTTTATAAAACATTAAAGGCTATAACCTTTTGTAAATAGAGAATTTACCAAAAACTCAGTATTTTCGAAGGGGTTAGCCCACATATTTTAAGAAAAATTTAAAAATTATGAAAATCTTGTTTTAATGCATAGTTGCATCGTTCACTGACGTAGGATGATGGTCAAAGAGGTTTGGATCCTTTGTTGTCTCCGTTCCTCGAGATAATTGAAATTTCTTTGTGGTTATTCCACTAATTTAGACAATATATAAAATTTTATTAAATTAATTGTGTGAAAATTAAAAACGATGCCAATTTACCCTTAAGAGAGTTAAGCATATATTAATACATATAAAGAATGTGGTTAGAAATTTTATAAAACATTAAAGGCTATAACCTTTTGTAAATAGAGAATTTACCAAAAACTCAGTATTTTCGTAGGGGTTAGCCCACATATTTTAAGAAAAAATCAATTTTTTGACAATCTTGTTTTAATGCATAGTTGCATCGTTCACTGACGTAGGATGATGGTTAAAGAGGTTTGGATCCTTTGTTGTCTCCGTTTCTCGAAATAATTAAAATTTCTTTGTAGTTATTCCACTAATTTAGATAGTACAGACAATTTTATTAAATTATTTGTGTAAAAATTAAAAACGATTCCAATTTATCCTTAAAAGAGTTAAGCATACATTAATACATATAAAGAATGTGGTTAGAAACTTTATGAAACATTAAAGACTATAACCTTTTGTAAATAGAGAATTTACCGAAAACTCAGTTTTTTCGTAGGGGTTAGCCCACATATTTTAAGAAAAAATCAAAAATTATGACAATCTTGTTTTAATGCATAGTTGCATTGTTCACTGACGTAAGATGATAGTCAAAGAGGTTTGGATCATTTGTTGTTTCTGTTTCTCGAGATAATAGAAATTTTTTTGTTGTTATTCAACTAATTTAGACAGTATATATAATTTTATTAAATTATATGTGAAAAATTAAAAATGATGCCAATTTACCCTTATAAGAGTTAAGCATACATTAATACATATAAATAATGTGGTTAGAAATTTTATGAAACATTAAAGACTATAACCTTTTGTAAATAGAGAATTTACCGAAAACTCAAAGTTTTTGTAGGGGTTATCCCACATATTTTTTTAAAAAATCAAAAATTATGACAATCTTGTTTTAATGCATAGTTGCATTGTTCACTGACGTAGGTTGATGGTCAAAGAGGTTTAAATCCTTTGTTGTCTCCATTTCTCGAGATAACTGAAATTTCTTTATGGTTATTCCACTAATTTAGACAATATATAAAGTTTTATTAAATTGATTGTGTAAAATTTAAAAATGATGCCAATTTACCCTTAAGAGAGTTAAAGCATACACTTATACATATAAAGAATGTGGTTAGAAATTTTATAAAACATTAAAGGCTATAACCTTTTGTAAATAGAGAATTTTCTAAAAACTCAATATTTTCGTAGGGGTTAGCCCACATATTTTAAGAAAAATTCAATTTTTTTGACAATCTTGTTTTAATGCATAGTTGCATCGTTCACTGACGTAGGATGATGGTTAAAGAGGTTAAAATCCTTTGTTGTCTCCATTTCTCGAGATAACTGAAATTTCTTTGTGGTTATTCCACTAATTTAGACAGTATATAAAATTTTATTAAATTAATTGTGTAAAAATTAAAAACGATGCCAATTTACCCTTAAGAGAGTTAAGCATATATTAATACATATAAAGAATGTGGTTAGAAATTTTATAAAACATTAAAGGCTATAACCTTTTGTAAATAGAGAATTTACCAAAAACTCAGTATTTTCGTAGGGGTTAGCCCACATATTTTAAGAAAAATTCAATTTTTTGACAATCTTGTTTTAATGCATAGTTGCATCGTCAACTGGCGTAGGATGATGGTTAAAGAGGTTTGGATCCTTTGATGTCTCCGTTTCTCGAGATAATTGAAATTTCTTTGTAGTTATTCCACTAATTTATATATTATATACAATTTTATTAAATTATTTGTGTAAAATTAAAAACGATGCCAAATTACCCTTAAAAAAGTTAAGCATACATTAATACATATAAAGAATGTGTTTAGAAAATTTATAAAACATTAAAGGCTATAACCTTTTGTAAATAGAGAATTTACCGAAAACTCAGTATTTTCATAGGGGTTAGCCCACATATTTTAAGAAAAATTCAAATTTTTTGACAATCTTGTTTTAATGCATAGTTGCATCGTTCACTGACGTAGGATGATGGTCAAAGAGGTTTGGATCCTTTGTTGTCTCTGTTTCTTGAGATAATTAAAATTTCTTTGTGGTTATTCCACTAATTTAGACAGTATATAAAATTTTATCAAATTAATTGTGTAAAATTTAAAAACGATGCCAATTTACCCTTAAGAGAGTTAAGCATACACTAATACATATAAAGAATGTGGTTAGAAATTTTATAAAATATTAAAGGCTTTAACCTTTTGTAAATAGAGAATTTTCTTTAACCATCATCCTACGTTAGCCCACATATTTTAAGAAAAATTCAAATTTTTTGACAATCTTGTTTTAATGCATAGTTGCATCGTTCACTGACGTAGGATGATGGTTAAAGAGGTTTGGATCCTTTGTTGTCTCCGTTTCTCGAGATAATTGAAATTTCTTTGTAGTTATTCCACTAATTTAGTTAGTATATACAATTTTATTAAACTATTTGTGTAAAAATTAAAAACGATGCAAATTTACCCTTAGAAGATTTAAGGATACATTAACACATTTAAATAATATGGTTAGAAATTTTATGAAACATTAAAGACTATAACCTTTTGTAAATAAAGAATTTACCGAAAACTCAGTATTTTCGTAGGGGTTAACCAACATATTTTAAGAAAAAATTGAAAAATTATGACAATCTTGTTTTAATGCATAGTTGCATCGTTCACTGACATAGGATGATGGTCAAAGAGGTTTGGATCCTTTGTTGTCTCCGTTTCTCGAGATAATTGAAATTTCTTTGAGGTTATTCCACTAATTTAGACATTATATAAAATTTAATTAAATTAATTGTGTAAAAATTAAAAACGATGCCAATTTACCCTTAAAAGAGTTAAACATATATTAATACATATAAAGAATGTGATCAGAAATTTTATAAAACATTAAAGGCTATAACCTTTTGTAAATAGAGAATTTACCGAAAACTCAGTATTTTCGTAGGTGTTAGCCCACATATTTTAAGAAAAATTCAAAAATTATGACAATCTTGTTTTAATGCATATTTGCATCATTCACTGACGTAGAATGATGGTCAAAGAGTTTTGGATCCTTTGTTGTCTCTGTTTCTCGAGATAATTGAAATTTCTTTGTGGTTATTCCACTAATTTAGACAGTATATAAAATTTTATTAAATTAATTGTGTAAAAATTAAAAACGATGCCAATTTACCCTTAAGAGAGTTAAGCATACATTAATACATATAAAGAATGTGGTTATAAATTTTATAAAACATTAAAGGCTATAACCTTTTGTAAATAGAGAATTTACCGAAAACTCAGTATTTTCGTAGCGGTTAGCCCACATATTTTAAGAAAAATTCAAATTTTTTGACAATCTTGTTTTAATGCATAGTTGCATCGTTCACTGACGCAGGATGATGATCAAAGAGGTTTGGATCCTTTGTTGTCTCCGTTTCTCGAGATAATTGAAATTTCTTTGTGGTTATTCCACTAATTTAGACAGTATATAAAATTTTATTAAATTAATTGTGTGAAAATTAAAAACGATGCCAATTTACCCTTAAGAGAGTTAAGCATATATTAATACATATAAAGAATGTGGTTAGAAATTTTATAAAACATTAAAGGCTATAACCTTTTATAAATAGAGAATTTACCAAAAACTCAGTATTTTCGTAGGGGTTAGCCCACATATTTTAAGAAAAATTCAATTTTTTGACAATCTTGTTTTAATGCATAGTTGCATCGTTAACTGACGTAGGATGATGGTTAAAGAGGTTTGGATCCTTTGTTTTCTCCGTTTCTCGAGATAATTGAAATTTCTTTGTGGTTATTCCACTAATTTAGACAGTATATAAAATTTTATCAAATTAATTGTGTAAAATTTAAAAACGATGCCAATTTACCCTTAAGAGAGTTAAGCATACACTAATACATATAAAGAATGTGGTTAGAAATTTTATAAAACATTAAAGGCTATAACCTTTTGTAAATAGAGAATTTTCTGAAAACTCAATATTTTCGTAGGGGTTAGCCCACATATTTTAAGAAAAATTCAAATTTTTTGACAATCTTGTTTTAATGCATAGTTGCATCGTTCACTGACGTAGGATGATGGTCAAAGAGGTTTGGATCCTTTGTTGTCTCCGTTTCTCGAGATAATTGAAATTTCTTTGTGGTTATTCCAATAATTTAGATAGTATATAAAATTTTATCAAATTAATTGTGTAAAATTTAAAAACGATGCCAATTTACCCTTAAGAGAGTTAAGCATACACTAATACATATAAAGAATGTGGTTAGAAATTTTATAAAATATTAAAGGCTATAACCTTTTGTAAATAGAGAATTTTCTGAAAACTCAATATTTTCGTAGGGGTTAGCCCACATATTTTAAGAAAAATTCAATTTTTTTGACAATCTTGTTTTAATGCACAGTTGCATCATTCACTGACGTAGGATGATGGTCAAAGAGGTTTGGATACTTTGTTGTCTCCGTTTCTCGAGATAATTGAAATTTTCTTTCTAGTTATTCCACTAATTTGGATAATATATACAATTTTATTAAATTATTTGTGTAAAAATTAAAAAAACGATACCAATTTACCCTTAAAAGAGTTAAGCATATATTAATACATATAAAGAATGTGGTTAGAAATTTTATGAAACATTAAAGACTATAACCTTTTGTAAATAGAGAATTTACCGAAAACTCAGTATTTTCGTAGGGGTTAGCCCACATATTTTAAGAAAAATTCAAAAATTATGACAATCTTGTTTTGATGCATAGTTGCATCGTTCACTGACGTAGGATGATGGTCAAATTGGTTTGGATACTTTGTTGTCTCCATTTCTCGAGATAACTGAAATTTCTTTATGGTTATTCCACTAATTTAGACAGTATAAAAAGTTTTATTAGACTAATTGTGTAAAATTTAAAAACGATGCCAATTTACCCTTAAAATAGTTAAGCATACAATAATACATATAAAGAATGTGGTTAGAAATTTTATAAAACATTAAAGACTATAACCTTGGTAAATAGAGAATTTACCGAAAACTCAGTATTTTCGTAGGGGTTAGCCCACATATTTTAAGAAAAAATCCAAAATTATGACAATCTTGTTTTAATGCATAGTTGCATCATTCACTGACGTAGGATGATGGTCAAATTGGTTTGGATCCTTTGTTGTCTCCGTTACTCGAGATAATTGAAATTTCTTTGTGGTTATTCCACTAATTTAGACAGTATATAAAAATTTATTAAATTAATTGTGTAAAAATTAAAAACGATGCCAATTTACAATTAAAAGAGTTAAGCATACATTAATACATATAAAGAATATGATTAGAAATTTTATAAAACATTAAAGGCTATAACCTTTTGTAAATAGAGAATTTACCGAAAACTCAGTATTTTCGTAGGGGTTAGCCCACATATTTTAAGAAAAATTTAAAAATTATGACAATCTTGTTTTAATGCATAGTTGCATCGTTCACTGACATAGGATGATGGTCAAAGAGGTTTGGATCCTTTGTTGTCTCCGTTTCTCGAGATAATTGAAATTTCTTTGTGGTTATTCCACTAATTTAGACAGTATATAAAATTTTATTAAATTAATTGTGTAAAAATTAAAAACGATGCCAATTTACCCTTAAGAGAGTTAAGCATATATTAATACATATAAAGAATGTGGTTAGAAATTTTATAAAACATTAAAGGCTATAACCTTTTGTAAATAGAGAATTTACCAAAAAACTCAGTATTTTCGTAGGGGTTAGCCCACATATTTTAAGAAAAATTCAATTTTTTGACAATCTTGTTTTAATGCATAGTTGCATCGTTAACTGACGTAGGATGATGGTTAAAGAGGTTTGGATCCTTTGATGTCTCCGTTTCTCGAGATAATTGAAATTTCTTTGTGGTTATTCCACTAATTTAGACAGTATATAAAATTTTATCAAATTAATTGTGTAAAATTTAAAAACGATGCCAATTTACCCTTAAGAGAGTTAAGCATACACTAATACATATAAAAAATGTGGTTAGAAATTTTATAAAACATTAAAGGCTATAACCTTTTGTAAATAGAGAATTCACCGAAAACTCAGTATTTTCGTAGGGGTTAGCCCACATATTTTAAGAAAAATTTAAATTTTTTGACAATCTTGTTTTAATGCATAGTTGCATCGTTCACTGACGTAGGATGATGGTCAAAGAGGTTTTGATCCTTTGTTGTCTCCGTTTCGCGAGATAATTGAAATTTCTTTGTAGTTATTCCACTAATTTAGATAATATAAACAATTTTCTTAAATTATTTGTGTAAAAATTAAAAACGATGCCAATTTACCCTTAAAAGAGTCAAGCATACATTAATACATATAAAGAATGTGGTTAGAAATTTTATGAAACATTAAAGACTATAACCTTTTGTAAATAGAGAATTTAACGAAAACTCAGTATTTTCGTAGGGGTTAGCCCACATATTTTAAGAAAAATTCAAAAATTATGACAATCTTGTTTTGATGCATAGTTGAATCGTTCACTTACGTAAGATGATGGTCAAAGAGGTTTGGATTCTATGTTGTCTCTGTTTCTCGAGATAATAGAAATCTTTTTGTTGTTATTCCACTAATTTAGACAGTATATATAATTTTATTAAATTATATGTGTAAAATTAAAAACGATGCCAATTTACCCTTATAAGAGTTAAGCATACATTAATACATATAAATAATGTGGTTAGAAATTTTATGAAATATTAAAGACTATAACCTTTTGTAAATAGAGAATTTACCGAAAACTCAAAATTTTTGTAGGGGTTAGCCCACATATTTTTTAAAAAAATCAAAAACTATGACAATCTTGTTTTAATGCATAGTTGCATTTTTCACTGACGTAGGATGATGGTCAAAGAGGTTTGGATCCTTTGTTGTCTCCGTTTCTCGAGATAACTGAAATATCTTTATGGTTATTCCACTAATTTAGACAGTATATAAAGTTTTATTAAATTGATTGTGTAAAATTTAAAAACGATGCCAATTTACCCTTAAAATAGTTAAGCATACATTAGTACATATAAAGAATGTGGTTAGAAATTTTATAAAACACTAAAGACTATAACCTTTGGTAAATAGAGAATTTACCAAAAACTCAGTATTTTCGTAAGGGTTAGCCCACATATTTTAAGAAAAATTCAAAAATTATGACAATCTTGTTTTAATGCATAGTTGCATCGTTCACTGACGTAGGATGATGGTTAAAGAGGTTTGGATCCTTTGTTGTCTCCGTTTCTCGAGATAATTGAAATTTCTTTGTGGTTATTCCACTAATTTAGACAGTATATAAAATTTTATTAAATTAATTGTGTAAAAATTAAAAACGATGCCAATTTACAGTTAAGAGAGTTAAGAATATATTAATACATATAAAGAATGTGGTTAGAAATTTTATAAAACATTAAAGGCTATAACCTTTTGTAAATAGAGAATTTACCGAAAACTCAGTATTTTCGTAGGGGTTAGCCCACATATTTTAAGAAAAATTCAAAAATTATGACAATCTTGTTTTAATGCATAGTTGCATCGTTCACTGACGTAGGATGATGGTCAAAGAGGTTTGGATCCTTTGTTGTCTCCGTTTCTCGAGATAATTGAAATTTCTTTGTGGTTATTCCACTAATTTAGACAGTATATAAAATTTTATTAAATTAATTGTGTAAAAATTAAAGACGATGCCAATTTACAGTTAAGAGAGTTAAGCATATATTAATACATATAAAGAATGTGGTTAGAAATTTTATAAAACATTAAAGGCTATAACCTTTTGTAAATAGAGAATTTACCGAAAACTCAGTATTTTCGTAGGGGTTAGCCCACATATTTTAAGAAAAATTCAAATTTTTTGACAATCTTGTTTTAATGCATAGTTGCATCGTTCACTGACGTAGGATGATGGTCAAAGAGGTTTGGATCCTTTGTTGTCTCCGTTTCTCGAGATAATTGAAATTTCTTTGTGGTTATTCCACTAATTTAGACAGTATATAAAATTTTATTAAATTAATTGTGTAAAAATTAAAAACGATGCCAATTTACCCTTAAAAGAGTTAAGCATACATTAATACATATAAAGAATGTGGTTAGAAATTTTATAAAACATTAAAGACTATAACCTTTTGTAAATAGAGAATTTACCGAAAACTCAGTATTTTCGTAGGGGTTAGCCCACATATTTTAAGAAAAATTCAAAAATTATGACAATCTTGTTTTGATGCATAGTTGCATCGTTCACTTACGTAAGATGATGGTCAAAGAGGTTTGGATCCTTTGTTGTCTCTGTTTCTCGAGATAATAGAAATTTTTTTGTTGTTATTCCACTAATTTAGACAGTATATATAATTTCATTAAATTATATGTGTACAACTAAAAACGATTCCAATTTACCCTTATAAGAGTTAAGCATGCATTAGTACATATAAATAATGTGGTTAGAAATTTTATGAAACAATAAAGACTATAACCTTTTGTAAATAGAGAATTTACCGAAAACTCAAAATTTTGTAGGGGTTAGCCCACATATTTTTTAAAAAAATCAAAAACTATGACAATCTTGTTTTAATGCATAGTTGCATCGTTCACTGACGTAGGATGATGGTCAAAGAGGTTTGGATCCTTTGTTGTCTCCGTTTCTCGAGATAACTGAAATTTCTTTATGGTTATTCCACTAATTTAGACAGTATATAAAGTTTTATTAAATTGATTGTGTAAAATTTATAAAAACGATGCCAATTTACCCTTAAAATAGTTAAGCATACATTAATACATATAAAGAATGTGGTTAGAAATTTTATAAAACATTAAAGACTATAACCTTTGGTAAATAGAGAATTTACCGAAAACTCAGTATTTTCGTAAGGGTTAGCCCACATATTTTAAGAAAAATTCAAAAATTATGACAATCTTGTTTTAATGCATAGTTGCATCGTTCACTGACGTAGGATGATGGTCAAAGAGGTTTGGATCCTTTGTTGTCTCCGTTTCTCGAGATAATTGAAATTTCTTTGTGGTTATTCCACTAATTTAGACAGTATATAAAATTTTATTAAATTAATTATGTAAAAATTAAAAACGATGGCAATTTACAGTTAAGAGAGTTAAGCATATATTAATACATATAAAGAATGTGTTTAGAAATTTTATAAAACCTTAAAGGCTATAACCTTTTGTAAATAGAGAATTTACCGAAAACTCAGTATTTTCGTAGGGGTTAGCCCACATATTTTAAGAAAAATTCAAATTTTTTGACAATCTTGTTTTAATGCATAGTTGCATCGTTCACTGACGTAGGATGATGGTCAAAGAGGTTTGGATCCTTTGTTGTCTCTGTTTCTCGAGATAATTGAAATTTCTTTGTAGTTATTCCACTAATTTAGATAATATAAACAATTTTCTTAAATTATTTGTGTAAAAATTAAAAACGATGCCAATTTACCCTTAAAAGAGTCAAGCATACATTAATACATATAAAGAATATGGTTAGAAATTTTATGAAACATTAAAGACTATAACCTTTTGTAAATAGAGAATTTACCGAAAACTCAGTATTTTCGTAGGGGTTAGCCCACATATTTTAAGAAAAATTCAAAAATTATGACAATCTTGTTTTGATGCATAGTTGCATCGTTCACTTACGTAAGATGATGGTCAAAGAGGTTTGGATCCTTTGTTGTCTCCGTTTCTCGAGATAATTGAAATTTCTTTGTAGTTATTCCACTAATTTAGATAGTATATAAAATTTTATTAAATTATTTGTGTAAAAATTAAAAACGATGCCAATTTACCCTTAAAAGAGTTAAGCATACATTAATACATATAAAGAATGTGGTTAGAAATTTTATAAAACATTAAAGGCTATAACCTTTTGTAAATAGAGAATTTACCGAAAACTCAGTATTTTCGTAGGGGTTAGCCCACATATTTTAAGAAAAATTCAAATTTTTTGACAATCTTGTTTTAATGCATAGTTGCATCGTTCACTGACGTAGGATGATGGTCAAAGAGGTTTGGATCCTTTGTTGTCTCCGTTTCTCGAGATAACTGAAATTTCTTTATGGTTATTCCACTAATTTAGACAGTATATAAAGTTTTATTAAATTGATTGTGTAAAATTTAAAAACGATGCCAATTTACCCTTATAATAGTTAAGCATACATTAATACATATAAAGAATGTGGTTAGAAATTTTATAAAACATTAAAGGCTATAACCTTTTGTAAATAGATAATTTACCGAAAACTCAGTATTTTCGTAGGGGTTAGCCCACATATTTTAAGAAAAATTCAAATTTTTTGACAATCTTGTTTTAATGCATAATTGCATCATTCACTGACGTAGGATGATGGTCAAAGAGGTTTGGATCCTTTGTTGTCTCCGTTTCTCGAGATAATTAAAATTTCTTTGTAGTTATTCCACTAATTTAGATAATATATACAATTTTATTAAATTATTTGTGTAAAAATTAAAAACGATGCCAATTTACCCTTAAAAGAGTCAAGCATACATTAATACATATAAAGAATGTGGTTAGAATTTTTATGAAACATTAAAGACTATAACCTTTTGTAAATAGAGAATTTACCGAAAACTCAGTATTTTCGTAGGGGTTAGCCCACATATTTTAAGAAAAATTCAAAAATTATGACAATCTTGTTTTAATGCATAGTTGCATCGTTCACTTACGTAAAATGATGGTCAAAGAGGTTTGGATCCTTTGTTGTCTCTGTTTCTCGAGATAATAGAAATTTTTTTGTTGTTATTCCACTAATTTAGACAGTATATATAATTTTATTAAATTATATGTGTAAAATTAAAAACGATGCCAATTTACCCTTATAACAGTTAAGCATACATTAATACATATAAATAATGTGGTTAGAAATTTTATGAAATATTAAAGACTATAACCTTTTGTAAATAGAGAATTTACCGAAAACTCAAAATTTTTGTAGGGGTTAGCCCACATATTTTTTTAAAAAATCAAAAACTATGACAATCTTGTTTTAATGCATAGTTGCATTTTTCACTGACGTAGGATGATGGTCAAAAAGGTTTGGATCCCTTGTTGTCTCCATTTCTCGAGATAACTGAAATTTCTTTATGGTTATTCCACTAATTTAGACAGTATAAAAAGTTTTATTAGACTAATTGTGTAAAATTAAAAAATGATGCCAATTTACCCTTAAAATAGTTAAGCATACATTAATACATATAAAGAATGTGGTTAGAAATTTTATAAAACATTAAAGACTATAACCTTTGGTAAATAGAGAATTTACCGAAAACTCAGTATTTTCGTAGGGGTTAGCCCACATATTTTAAGAAAAATTCAAATTTTTTGACAATCTTGTTTTAATGCATAGTTGCATCGTTCACTGACGTAGGATGATGGTCAAAGAGGTTTGGATCCTTTGTTGTCTCCGTTTCTCGAGATAACTGAAATTTCTTTATGGTTATTCTACTAATTTAGACAGTATATAAAGTTTTATTAAATTGATTGTGTAAAATTTAAAAACGATGCCAATTTACCCTTAAAATAGTTAAGCATACATTAATACATATAAAGAATGTGGTTAGAAATTTTATAAAACATTAAAGACTATAACCTTTGGTAAATAGAGAATTTACCGAAAACTCAGTATTTTCGTAAGGGTAAGCCCACATATTTTAAGAAAAATTCAAAAATTATGACAATCTTGTTTTAATGCATAGTTGCATCGTTCACTTACGTAGGATGATGGTCAAAGAGGTTTGGATCCTTTGTTGTCTCCGTTTCTCGAGATAATTTAAATTTCTTTGTGGTTATTCCACTAATTTAGACAGTATATAAAATTTTATTAAATTAATTGTGTAAAAATTAAAAATGATGCCAATTAACCCTTAAAAGAGTTAAGCATATATTAATACTTATAAAGAATGTGGTTAGAAATTTTATAAAACATTAAAGGCTATAACCTTTTGTAAATAGAGAATTTACTGAAAACTCAGTATTTTCGTAGGGGTTAGCCCACATATTTTAAGAAAAATTCAAAATTTTTGACAATCTTGTTTTAATGCATAGTTGCATCGTTAACTGACGTAGGATGATGGTTAAAGAGGTTTGGATCCTTTGATGTCTCCGTTTCTCGAGATAATTGAAATTTCTTTGTAGTTATTCCACTAATTTAGATAGTATATACAATTTTATTAAATTATTTGTGTAAAAATTAAAAACGATGCCAATTTACCCTTAAAAGAGTTAAGCATACATTAATACATATAAAGAATATGGTTAGAAATTTTATAAAACATTAAAGGCTATAACCTTTTGTAAATAGAGAATTTACCGAAAACTCAGTATTTTCGTAGGGGTTAGCCCACATATTTTAAGAACAATTCAACTTTTTTGGCAATCTTGTTTTAATGCATAATTGCATCGTTCACTGACGTAGGATGATGGTCAAAGAGGTTTGGATCCTTTGTTGTCTCTGTTTCTCGAGATATTGAAATTTCTTTGTGGTTATTCCACTAATTTAGACAGTATATAAAATTTTATTAAATTAATTGTGTAAAAATTAAAAATGATGCCAATTTACCCTTAAGTGAGTTAAGCATACATTAATACATATAAAGAATGTGGTTATAAATTTTATAAAACATTAAAGGCTATAACCTTTTGTAAATAGAGAAATTACTGAAAACTCAGTATTTTCGTAGGGGTTAGCCCACATATTTTAAGAAAAATTAAATTTTTTTGACAATCTTGTTTTAATGCGTTGTTGCATCGTTCACTGACGTAGGATGATGGTTAAAGAGATTTGGATCATTTGTTGTCTCCGTTTCTCGAGATAATGGAAATTTCTTTGTAGTTATTCCACTAATTTAGATAGAGTATACAATTTTATTAAATTATTTGTTTAAAAATTAAAAACGATGCCAATTTACCCTTAAAAGAGTTAAGTATACATTAATACATATAAATAATGTGGTTAGAAATTTTATGAAACATTAAAGACTATAACCTTTTGTAAATAGAGAATTTACCGAAAACTCAGTATTTTCGTAGTGGTTAACCCACATATTTTCAGAAAAATTCAAAAATTATGACAATCTTGTTTTAATGCATAGTTGCATCGTTCACTTACGTAAGATGATGGTCAAAGAGGTTTGGATCCTTTGTTGTCTCCGTTTCTCGAGATAATAGAAATTTTTTGTTGTTATTCCACTAATTTAGAAAGTATATATAATTATATTAAATTATATGTGTAAAAATTAAAAACGATGCCAATTTACCCTTATAAGAGTTAAGCATACATTAATACATATAAATAATATGGTTAGAAATTTTATGAAACATTAAAGACTATAACCTTTTGTAAATAGAGAATATACCGAAAACTCAAAATTTTTGTAGGGGTTAGCCCACATATTTTTTTTAAAAAATCAAAAATTATGACAATCTTGTTTTAATGCATAGTTTCATTGTTCACTGATGTAGGATGATGGTCAAAGAGGTTTGGATCCTTTGTTGTCTCCGTTTCTCGAGATAACTGAAATTTCTTTATGGTTATTCCACTAATTTAGACAGTATATAAAGTTTTATTAAATTAATTGTGTAAAATTTAAAAACGATGCCAATTTTCCCTTAAAATAGTTAAGCATACATTAATACATATAAAGAATATGGTTAGAAATTTTATAAAACATTAAAGACTATAACCTTTTGTAAATAGAGAATTTATCAAAAACTCAAAATTTTTGTAGGTGTTAGCCAACATATTTTTTTAAAAAGTCAAAAACTATGACAATCTTGTTTTAATGCATAGTTGCATTGTTCACTGACGTAGGATGATGGTCAAAGAGGTTTGGATCCTTTGTTGTCTCCATTTCTCGAGATAATTGAAATTTCTTTGTGGTTATTCCACTAATTTAGACAGTATATAAAATTTTATTAAATTAATTGTGTAAAAATTAAAAACGATGCTAATTTATCCTTAAAAGAGTTAAGCATACATTAATACATATAAAGAATGTGGTTAGAAATTTTATAAAACATTAAAGACTATAACCTTTGGTAAATAGAGAATTTACCGAAAACTTAGTATTTTCGTAGGGGTTAGCCCACATATTTTAAGAAAAAATCAAAAATTATGACAATCTTGTTTTAAAGCATAGTTGCATCGTTCCCTGACGTAGGATGATGGTCAAAGAGGTTTGGATCCTTTGTTGTCTCCGTTTCTCAAGATAATTGAAATTTCTTTGTGGTTATTCCACTAATTTAGACAGTATATAAAATTTTATTAAATTAATTGTGTAAAATTTAAAAACGATGCCAATTTACCCTTAAAAGAGTTAAGCATACACTAATACATATAAAGAATGTGGTTAAAAATTTTATAAAACATTAAAGACTATAACCTTTGGTAAATAGAGAATTTACCGAAAACTCAGTATTTTCGTAGGGGTTAGCCCACATATTTTAAGAAAAAATTCAAAAATTATGACAATCTTGTTTTAATGCATAGTTGCATCGTTCACTGACGTAGGATGATGGTCAAAGAGGTTTGGATCTTTTGTTGTCTCCGTTTCTCGAGATAATTGAAATTTCTTTGTGATTATTCAAATAATTTAGACAGTATATAAATTTTTATTAAATTAATTGTGTAAAAATTAAAAATGATGCCAATTTACCCTTATAAGAGTTAAGCATACATTAATACATATAAAGAATTTGATTACAAATTTTATAAAACATTTAAGGCTATAACCTTTTGTAAATAGAGAATTTACCGAAAACTTAGTATTTTCGTAGGGGTTAGCCCACATATTTTAAGAAAAATTCAAATTTTTTGACAATCTTGTTTTAATGCATGGTTGCATCATTCACTGACGTAGGATGATGGTCAGAGAGGTTTGGATCCTTTGTTGTCTCCGTTTCTCGAGATAACTGAAATTTCTTTATGGTTATTCCACTAATTTAGACAGTATATAAAGTTTTATTAAATTGATTGTGTAAAATTTAAAAACGATGCCAATTTACCCTTAAAAAGTTAAGCATACATTAATACATATAAATAGTGTGGTTAGAAATTTTATGAAACATTAAAGACTATAACCTTTTGTAAATAGAGAATTTACCAAAAACTCAAAATTTTTGTAGGGGTTAGCCCACATATTTTTTAAAAAGGTCAAAAACTATGAAAATCTTGTTTTAATGCATAGTTGTATTGTTCACCGACGTAGGATGATGGTCAAAGAGGTTTGGATCCTTTGTTGCCTCCGTTGCTCAACATAATTGAAATTTCTTTGTGGTTATTCCACAAATTTAGACAGGATATAAAATTTTATTAAATTAATTGTGTAAAAATTAAAAACGATGCCAATTTACCCTTAAAAGAGTTAAGCATACATTAATACATATAAAGAATGTGATTAGAAATTTTATAAAACATTAAAGGCTATAACCTTTTGTAAATAGAGAATTTACCGAAAACTCAGTATTTTCGTAGGGGTTAGCCCACATATTTTAAGAAAAAAATCAAAAATTATGACAATCTTGTTTTTAAGCATAGTTGCATCGTTCACTAACGTAGAATGATGGTCAAAGAGGTTTGGATCCTTTGTTGTCTCCGTTTCTCGAGATAATTGAAATTTCTTTGTGGTTATTCCACTAATTTAGACAGTATATAAAGTTTTATTAAATTAATTATGTAAAATTTAAAAACGATGACAATTTACCCTTAAAATAGTTAAGCATACAATAATACATATAAAGAATGTGGTTAGAAATTTTATAAAACATTAAAGACTATAACCTTTGGTAAATAGAGAATTTATCGAAAACTCAGTATTTTCGTAGGGGTTAGCCCACATATTTTAAGAAAAAATTCAAAATTATGACAATCTTGTTTTAATGCATAGTTGCATCGTTTACTGACGTAGGATGATGGTCAAAGAGGTTTGGATCTTTTGTTGTCTCCGTTTCTCGAGATAATTGAAATTTCTTTGTGATTATTCAAATAATTTAGACAGTATATAAATTTTTATTAAATTAATTGTGTAAAAATTAAAAACGATGCCAATTTACCCTTACAAGAGTTAAGCATACATTAATACATATAAAGAATTTGATTAGAAATTTTATAAAACATTAAAGGCTATAACCTTTTGTAAATAGAGAATTTACCGAAAACTCAGTATTTTCGTAGGGGTTAGCCCACATATTTTAAGAAAAATTTAATTTTTTTGAAAATCTTGTTTTAATGCATAGTTGCATAATTCACTGGCGTAGGATAATGGTCAAAGAGGTTTGGATCCTTTGTTGTCTCCGTTTCTCGAGATAATTGAAATTTCTTTGTGTTTTTTTTTTTGTGACAATTTTTCTTTGTGGTTATTCCACTAATTTAGACAGTATATAAAATTTTATTAAATTATTTGTGTAAAAATTAAAACGATGCCAATTTACCCTTAAAAGAGTTAAGCATACATTAGTACATATAAAGAATGTGGTTAGAAATTTTATAAAACATTAAAGACTATAACCTTTTGTAAATAGAGAATTTACCGAAAACTCAGTATTTTCGTAGGGGTTAGCCCACATATTTTAAGAAAAATTTAAAAATTATGACAATCTTGTTTTAATGCAAAGTTGCATCGTCCACTTACGTAAGATGATGGTCAAAGAGGTTTGGATCCCTTGTTGTCTCCGTTTCTCGAGGTAATTGAAATTTCTTTGTGGTTATTCCACAAATTTATACAGTATATAAAATTTTATTAAATTATTTGTGTAAAAATTAAAACGATGCCAATTTACCCTTAAAAGAGTTAAGCATACATTAGTACATATAAAGAATGTGGTTAGAAATTTTATAAAACATTAAAGACTACAACCTTTTGTAAATAGAGAATTTACCGAAAACTCAGTACTTTCGTAGGGGTTAGCCCACATATTTTAAGAAAAATTCAAATTTTTTGACAATCTTGTTTTAATGCATAGTTGCATCATTCACTGAGGTAGGATGATGGTCAAAGAGGTTTGGATCCTTTGTTGTCTCCGTTTCTCGAGATAACTGAAATTTCCTTATGGTTATTCCACTAATTTAGACAGAATATAAAATTTTATTAAATTGATGGTGTAAAATTTAAAAACGATGCCAATTTACCCTTAAAGAGTTAAGCATACATTAATACATATAAATAATATGGTTAGAAATTTTATGAAACATTAAAGACTATAACCTTTTGTAAATAGAGAATTTACCGAAAACTCAAAATTTTTGTAAGGGTTAGCCCACATATTTTTTAAAAAAAATCCAAAACTATGACAATCTTGTTTTAATGCATAGTTGCATTGTTCACTGACGTAGGATGATGTCAAAGAGGTTTGGATCCTTTGTTGTCCCCGTTTCTCGACATAATTGAAATTTCTTTATGGTTATTCCACTAATTTAGACAGTATATAAAGTTTTATTAAAGTAATTGTGTAAAATTTAAAAACGATGCCAATTTACCCTTAAAATAGCTAAGCATACATTAATACATATAAAGAATGTGGTTAGAAATTTTATAAAACATTAATGACTATAACCTTTGGTAAATAGAGAATTTACCGAAAACTCAGTATTTTCGTAGGGGTTAGCCCACATATTTTAAGAAAAAATTCAAAAATTATGACAATCTTGTTTTAAAGCATAGTTGCTTCATTCACTGACGTAGGATGATGGTCAAAGAGGTTTGGATCCTTTGTTGTCTCCGTTTCTCGAGATAATTGGAATTTCTTTGTGGTTATTCAACTAATTTAGACAGTATATAAAATTTTATTAAATTAATTGTGTAAAAATTAAAAACGATGCCAATTTACGCTTAAAAGAGTTAAGCATACACTAATACATATAAAGAATGTGATTAGAAATTTTATAAAACATTAAAGGCTATAACCTTTTGTAAATAGAGAATTTACCGAAAACTCAGTATTCTCTTAGGGGTTAGCCCACATATTTTAAGAAAAATTCAATTTTTTTGACAATCTTGTTTTAATGCATTGTTGCATCATTCACTGACGTGGGATGATGGTCAAAGAGGTTTGGATCCTTTGTTGTCTCCGTTTCTCGAGATAACTGAAATTTCTTTATGGTTATTCCACTAATTTAGACAGTATATAAAGTTTTATTAAATTGATTGTGTAAAATTTAAAAACGATGCCAATTTATCCTTAAAGTGTTAAGCATACATTAATACATATAAATAATGTGGTTAGAAATTTTATGAAACATTAAAGACTATAACCTTTTGTAAATAGAGAATTTACCAAAAACTCAAAATTTTTGTAGGGGTTAGCCCACATATTTTTTAAAAAAGTCAAAAACTATGACAATCTTGTTTTAATGCATAGTTGCATTGTTCACTGACGTAGGATGATGGTCAAAGA
>MU106195.1:0-81695 GCA_012274485.2 Sinapis alba | reverse complement strand
TATGACAATCTTGTTTTAATGCATAGTTGCATCGTTCACTTACATAAGATGATGGTCAAAGAGGTTTGGATCCTTTGTTGTCTCCGTTTCTTGAGATAATAGAAATTTCTTTGTTGTTATTCCACTAACTTAGACAGTATATATAATTTTATTAAATTATATGTGTAAAAATTAAAACGATGCCAAATTACCCTTAAAAGAGTTAAGCATACATTAGTACATATAAAGAATGTGGTTAGAAATTTTATAAAACATTAAAGACTATAACCTTTTGTAAATAGAGAATTTACCGAAAACTCAGTATTTTCGTAGGGGTTAGCCCACATATTTTAAGAAAAATTCAAATTTTTTGACAATCTTGTTTTAATGCATAGTTGCATCATTCACTGACGTAGGATGATGGTCAAAGAGTTTTGGATCCTTTGTTTTCTCCGTTTCTCGAGATAACAGAAATTTTCTTATGGTTATTCCACTAATATAGACAGTATATAAAGTTTTATTAAATTGATTGTGTAAAATTTAAAAACGATGCCAATTTACCCTTAAAGAGTTAAGCATACATTAATACACATAAAGAATGTGGTTAGAAAATTTATAAAACATTAAAGGCTATAACCTTTTGTAAATAGAGAATTTACCGAAAACTCAGTATTTTCGTAGGGGTTAGCCCACATATTTTAAGAAAAATTAAAAAATTATGACAATCTTGTTTTAATGCATAGTTGCATCGTTCACTTACGTAAGATGATGGTCAAGGAGGTTTGGATCTTTTTTTGTCTCCGTTTCTCGAGATATTAGAAATTTCTTTGTTGTTATTCCACTAATTTAGACAGTATATAAAATTTAATTAAATTAATTGTGTAAAAATTAAAAACGATGCCAATTTACCCTTAAGAGAGTTAAGCATATATTAATACATATAAAGAATGTGGTTAGAAATTTTATAAGACATTAAAGGCTATAACCTTTTGTAAATAGAGAATTTACCGAAAACTCAGTATTTTTGTAGGGGTTAGCCCACATATTTTAAGAAAAATTCAAATTTTTTGACAATCTTGTTTTAATGCATAGTTGCATCGTTCACTGACGTAGGATGATGGTTAAAGAGGTTTGGATCCTTTGTTGTCTCCGTTTGTCGAGATAATTGAAATTTCTTTGTAGTTATTCCACTAATTTAGATAGTATATACAATTTTATTAAATTATTTGTGTAAAAACTAAAAACAATGCCAATTTACCCTAAAAGAGTTAAGCGTACATTAATACATATAAAGAATGTGGTTAGAAATTTTATGAAACATTAAAGACTATAACCTTTTGTAAATAGAGAATTTACCGAAAACTCAGTATTTTCGTAGGGGTTGTTAGCCCACATATTTTAAGAAAAATTCAAAAATTATGACAATCTTGTTTTAATGCATAGTTGCATCGTTCACTTACGTAAGATGATGGTCAAAGAGGGTTGGATCCTTTGTTGTCTCCGTTTCTCGAGATAATAGAAATTTCTTTGTTGTTATACCACTAATTTAGACAGTTTATATAATTTTATTAAATTATATGTGTAAAAATTAAAAACGATGCCAATTTACCCTTATAAGAGTTAAGCATACATTAATACATATAAATAATATGGTTATAAATTTTATAAAACATTAAAGACTATAACCTTTTGTAAATAAAGAATTTACCGAAAACTCAATATTTTTGTAGGGGTTAGCCCACATATTTTAAAAAAAAATCAAATTTTTTGACAATCTTGTTTTAATGCATAGTTGCATCGTTCACTGACGTAGGATGATGATTAAAGAGGTTTGGATCCTTTGTTGTCTCCGTTTCTCGAGATAATTGAAATTTCTTTGTAGTTATTCCACTAATTTAGATAGTATATACAATTTTATTAAATTATTTGTGTAAAAACTAAAAACGATACCAATTTACCCTTAAAAGGGTTAAGCATACATTAATACATATAAAGAATGTGTTTAGAAATTTTATAAAACAGTAAAACTATAACCTTTTGTAAATAGAGAATTTACCGAAAACTCAGTATTTTCGTAGGGGTTAGCCCACAGATTTTAAGAAAAATTCAAAAATTATGACAATCTTGTTTTAATGCATAGTTGCATCATTCACTTACGTAAGATGATGGTCAAAGAGGTTTGGATCCTTTGTTGTCTCCGTTTCTTGAGATAATAGAAATTTCTTTGTTGTTATTCCACTAACTTAGACAATATATATAATTTTATTAAATTATGTGTAAAAATTAAAAACGATGCCAATTTACCCTTATAAGAGTTAAGCATACATTAATACAAATAAATAATTTGGTTAGAAATTTTATGAAACATTAAAGACTATAACCTTTTGTAAATAAAGAATTTACCGAAAACTCAGTATTTTTGTAGGGGTTAGCCCACATATTTTAAAAAAAAAATCAAAAATTATGACAATCTTGTTTTAAAGCATAGTTGCATCGTTCACTGACGTATGATGATGGTCAAAGAGGTTTGGATCCTTTGTTGTCTCCGTTTCTCGAGATAATTGAAATTTCTTTGTGGTTATTCCACTAATTTAGACAGTATATAAAATTTTATTAAATTAATTGTGTTAAAATTTAAAATGATGCCAATTTACCCTTAAAAGAGTTAAGCATACATTAATACATATAAAGAATGTGATTAGAAATTTTATAAAACATTAAAGGCTATAATCTTTTGTAAATAGAGAATTTACCGAAAACTCAGTATTTTCGTAGGGGTTAGCCCACATATATTAAGAAAAAATTCAAAAATTATGACAATCTTGTTTTAAAGCATAGTTTCATCGTTCACTGACGTAGGATGATGGTCAAAGAGGTTTGGATCCTTTGTTGTCTCCGTTTCTCGAGATAATTGAAATTTCTTTATCGTTATTCCACTAATTTAGACACTATATAAAATTTTATTAAATTGATTGTGTAAAATTTAAAAACGATGCCAATTTACCCTTAAGGAGTTAAGCATGCATTAATACATATAAATAATATGGTTAGAAATTTTATGAAACATTAAAGACTATAACCTTTTGTAAATAGAGAATTTACCAAAAACTCAAAAATTTTGTAGGGGTTAGCCCACATATTTTTTAAAAAAGTCAAAAACTATGACAATCTTGTTTTAATGCATAGTTGCATTGTTCACTGACGTAGGATGATGGTCAAAGAGGTTTGGATCCTTTGTTGCCTCCGTTGCTTGACATAATTGAAATTTCTTTATGGTTATTCCACTAATTTAGACAGTATATAAAGTTTTATTAAATTAATTGTGTATAATTTAAAAATGATGCCAATTTACCCTTAAAATAGTTAAGCATACATTAATACATATAAAGAATGTGGTTAGAAATTTTATAAAACATTAAAGACTATAACCTTTGGTAAATAGAGAATTTACCGAAAACTCAGTATTTTCGTAGTGGTTAGCCCACATATTTTAAGAAAAAATTCAAAAATTATGATAATCTTGTTTTAAAGCATAGTTGCATCGTTCACTGACGTATGATGATGGTCAAAGAGGTTTGGTTCCTTTGTTGTCTCCGTTTCTCGAGATAATTGAAATTTCTTTGTGGTTATTCCACTAATTTAGACAATATATAAAATTTTATTAAATTAATTGTGTAAAAATTTAAAATGATGCCAATTTACCCTTAAAAGAGTTAAACATACATTAATACATATAAAGAATATGATTAGAAATTTTATAAAACATTAAAGGCTATAACCTTTTGTAAATAGAGAATTTACCGAAAACTCAGTATTTTCGTAGGGGTTAGCCCACATATTTTAAGAAAAATTCAAATTTTTTGACAATCTTGTTTTAATGCATAGTTGCATTGTTCACTGACATAGGATGATGGTCAAAGAGGTTTGGATCCTTTGTTGTCTCCATCTCTCGAGATAATTGAAATTTCTTTGTGGTTATTCCACTAATTTAGAGAGTATATAAAATTTTATTAAATTATTTGTGTAAAAATTAAAACGATGCCAATTTACCCTTGAAAGAGTTAAGCATACATTAGTACATATAAAGAATGTGCTTAGAAATTTTATAAAACATTAAAGACTATAACCTTTTGTAAATAGAGAATTTACCGAAAACTCAGTATTTTCGTAGGGGTTAGCCCACATATTTTAAGAAAAAATCAAAAATTGTGACAATCTTGTTTTAATGAAAAGTTGCATCGTTCACTTATGTAAGATGATGGTCAAAGAGGTTTGGATCCTTTGTTGTCTCCGTTTCTCGAGATAATTGAAATTTCTTTGTGGTTATTCCACAAATTTAGACAGTATATAAAATTTTATTAAATTATTTGTGTAAAAATTAAAACGATGCCAACTTACCCTTAAAAGAGTTAAGCATATATTAGTACATATAAAGAATGTGGTTAGAAATTTTAGAAAACATTAAAGACTATAACCTTTTGTAAATAGAGAATTTACCGAAGACTCAGTATTTTCGTAGGGGTTAGCCCACATATTTTAAGAAAAAATCAAAAATTATGACAATCTTGTTTTAATGCATAGTTGCATCATTCACTGACGTAGGATGATGGTCAAAGAGTTTTGGATCCTATGTTGTCTCCGTTTCTCGAGATAACTGAAATTTCCTTATGGTTATTCCACAAATTTAGACAGTATATAAAGTTTTATTAAATTGATTGTGTAAAATTTAAAAACGATGCCAATTTACCCTTAAAGAGTTAAGCATACATTAATACACATAAATAATGTGGTTAGAAATTTTATGAAACATTAAAGACTATAACCTTTTGTAAATAGAGAATTTACCGAAAACTTAAAAATTCCCCAAAAAGTGGATCCCGCTCTAATAGCCCCGAATAGTTGACCCAGCTCCTTGTTGTTTGAAGAAACCCTTCAGCTCGTTGCATACCTTGATCCACTACTGCTCGAATAGCATTTCCTACTGCGGTTTTAGCAGCACTCCAGATATTTGATATCTTTCTCTTTAAATGAGATATCAATTCCAGTCAATTTTCTCAGTTTTTATTGGCTCAAGGCTCTTAATTTTTTGTAGGGGTTAGCCCACATATTTTTTAAAAAAGTCAAAAACTATGACAATCTTGTTTTAATGCATAGTTGCATTGTTCACTGACGTAGGATGATGGTCAAAGAGGTTTGGATCCTTTGTTGTCTCCGTTTCTCGAGATAATTGAAATTTCTTTGTTGTTATTCCACTAATTTAGATAGTATATACAATTTTATTAAATTATTTGTGTAAAAACTAAAAACGATGCCAATTTACCTTAAAAGAGTTAAGCATACATTAATACATATAAATAATGTGGTTAGAAATTTAAAAAACATTATAACCTTTTGTAAATAGAGAATTTACCGAAAACTCAGTATTTTCGTAGCGGTTAGCCCACATATTTTAAGAAAAATTCAAAAATTATGACAATCTTGTTTTAATGCATAGTTGCATTGTTCACTGACGTAGGATGATGGTCAAAGAGGTTTGGATCCTTTGTTGTCTCCGTTTCTCGAGATAATTGAAATTTCTTTGTTGTTATTCCACTAATTTAGACAGTATATAAAATTTTATTAAATTAATTGTGTATAAATTAAAAACGATGCCAATTTACCCTTAAGAGAGTTAAGCATATATTAATACATATAAAGAATGTGGTTAGAAATTTTATAAGACATTACAGGCTATAACCTTTTGTAAATAGAGAATTTACCGAAAACTCAGTATTTTTGTAGGAGTTAGCCCACATATTTTAAGAAAAATTCAAATTTTTTGACAATCTTGTTTTAATGCATAGTTGCATCGTTCACTGGCGTAGGATGATGGTTAAAGAGGTTTGGATCCTTTGTTGTCTCCGTTTCTCGAGATAATTGAAATTTCTTTGTAGTTATTCCACTAATTTAGATAGTATATAAAATTTTATTAAATTATTTGTGTAAAAACTAAAAACGATGCTAATTTACCCTTAAAAGATTTAAGCATACATTAATACATATAAAGAATGTGGTTAGAAATTTTATAAAACAGTAAAGACTATAACCTTTTGTAAATAGAGAATTTACCGAAAACTCAGTATTTTCGTAGGGGGTAGCTCACATATTTTAAGAAAAATTCAAAAATTATGACAATCTTGTTTTAATGCATAGTTGTATCGTTCACTTACGTAAGATGTTGGTCAAAGAGGTTTGGATCCTTTGTTGTCTCCGTTTCTCGAGATAATAGAAATTTATTTGTAGTTATTCCACTAACTTAGACAGTATATATAATTTTATTAAATTATATGTGTAAAAATTAAAAACGATGCCAATTTACCCTTATAAGAGTTAATCATACATTAATACATATAAAGAATGTGGTTAGAAATTTTATAAAACAGTAAAGACTATAACCTTTTGTAAATAGAGAATTTACCGAAAACTCAGTATTTTCGTAGGGGTTAGCTCACATATTTTAAGAAAAATTCAAAAATTATGACAATCTTGTTTTAATGCATAGTTGCATCGTTCACTTACGTAAGATGTTGGTCAAAGAGGTTTGGATCCTTTGTTGTCTCCGTTTCTCGAGATAATAGAAATTTATTTGTAGTTATTCCACTAACTTAGACAGTATATATAATTTTATTAAATTATATGTGTAAAAATTAAAAACGATGCCAATTTACCCTTATAAGAGTTAAGCATACATTAATACATATAAATAATGTGGTTAGAAATTTTATAAAACAGTAAAGACTATAACCTTTTGTAAATAGAGCATTTACCGAAAAACTCAATATTTTCGTAGGGGTTAACCCACATATTTTAAGAAAAATTCAAAAATTATGACAATCTTATTTTAATGCATAGTTGTATCTTTCACTGACGTAGGATGGTGGTCAAAGAGGTTTCAATCCTTTGTTGTCTCCGTTTCTTTAAAAAAAAAAATTTCTTAGTGGTTATTCCACTGATTTAGGCAGTATATGAAGTTTTATCAAATTAATTGTTTCAAAACTAGATATGATCCCCAGTCACCCTGAAAAGGAGTTGAGCATACATTAATACAAATAAAGAATGTGGTTATAATTTTTTTTAAAAATATTAAAGAGAATAATCTTTGGTATATAGAGCATTTACCGAAAAAACTCAATATTTTCGTAGGGGTTAACCCACATATTTTAAGGAAAATTTAAAAATTATGACAATCTTATTTTAATGTATAGTTGCATCGTTCACTGACGTAAGATGGTGGTAAAATAGGTTTCGATCCTTTGTTGTCTCCGTTTCTTTATAAAATATATTTTTCTTAGTGGTTATTCCACTTATATAGGCAATATATGAAGTTTTAGTCCTGGGCATTCGGGTTTTCGGTTCGGATCGGTTCGGTTTGTTCGGTTTTTGGGTTATTCGGGTTGGGGAGTTTAGGAACCGTTTAGGAACCGAACATTTTTCGGATCGGTTCGGTTCGGATAATGTCGGGTTCGGGTCGGGTTTCTATTTTTTTATAAAACCCAAAGTGGAACCGAATTAAAAATAATTCGGGTTTGGTTCGGGTTTAAAGCCCCAAAACCCGGAAAAATCCCAAAACTCGCGTTAAACCCGAAAAAACCCAAAACAATTTCGGGTAATTTCGGATTTTTTTTGAAATTTTTTATTTATAAATTATATTTTCTATAAAATAAAATTTAAAATAATTAAAAAATTAAATATATTCAAAATATTCGGGTACCCGTTCGGTTTTCGGTTCGGTCCTGGTTCGGTTTCGGGTTTTTGGGTTTAGAAATATAGGAACCGTTCGGGTTTTTGGATTTTTCAATTCGGTTTCGGTCTCGGTTTTTTCGGTTCGGTTTCGGTTCGGTTTTCGGGTTACGGATAATATGCCCACCCCTATGAAGTTTTATAATATTAATTATTTCAAAACTAGACACGATCCCCATTCACCCTAAAAAAGAGTTGAGCATACATTAATACAAATAAAGAATATGGTTATAAAATTTTAAAAACATTAAAGAGAATAATCTTTGGTTATAGAGCATTTACCGAAAACTCAATATTTTCGTAGGGGTTAACCCACATATTTTAAGAAAAATTCAAAAATTATGACAATCTTATTTTAATGCATAGTTGCATCGTTCACTTGCGTAAGATGGTGGTCAAAGAGGTTTCGATTATTTGTTGTCTCCGTTTCTTTAAAAAGTATATTTTTCTTAGTGGTTATTCCACTGATTTATGCAATATATGAAGTTTTATCAAATTAATTGTTTCAAAACTAGATATGATCCCCAGTCACCCTGAAAAGGAGTTGAGCATACATTAATACAAATAAAGAATGTGGTTATAATTTTTTTAAAAAACATTAAAGAGAATAATCTTTGGTATATAGAGCATTTACCGAAAAAACTCAATATTTTCGTAGGGGTTAACCCACATATTTTAAGGAAAATTTAAAAATTATGACAATCTTATTTTAATGTATAGTTGCATCGTTCACTGACGTAAGATGGTGGTAAAATAGGTTTCGATCCTTTGTTGTCTCCGTTTCTTTATAAAATATATTTTTCTTAGTGGTTATTCCACTTATATAGGCAATATATGAAGTTTTATAATATTAATTATTTCAAAACTAGAAACGATCCCCATTCACCCTGAAAAAGAGTTGAGCATACATTAATACAAATAAAGAATGTGGTTATAAATTTTTTAAAACATTAAAGAGAATAATCTTTGGTATATAGAGCATTGACCGAAAACTCAATATTTTCGTAGGGGTTAACCCACATATTTTAAAAAAAATTCAAAAATTATGACAATCTTATTTTAATGCATAGTTGCATCGTTCACTTGCGTAGGATGGTGGTCAAACAGGTTTCGATCCTTTGTTGTCTCCCTTTCTTTAAAAATCTATTTTTCTTAGTGGTTATTCCACTGATTTATGCAATATATGAAGTTTTATCAAATTAATTGTTTCAAAACTAGATATGATCCCCATTCACCCTGAAAATGAGTTCAGCATACATTAATACAAATAAAGAATGTGGTTATAAATTTTTAAAAACATTAAAGAGAATAATCTTTGGTATATAGAGCATTTACCGAAAAACTCAATATTTTCGTAGGGGTTAACCCACATATTTTAAGGAAAATTTAAAAATTATGACAATCTTATTTTAATCTATAGTTGCATCGTTCACTGACGTAAGATGGTAGTAAAATAGGTTTCGATCCTTTGTTGTCTCCGTTTCTTTATAAAATATATTTTTCTTAGTGGTTATTCCACTTATATAGGCAATATATGAAGTTTTATAATATTAATTATTTCAAAACTAGACACGATCCCCATTCACCCTGAAAAAGATTTGAGCATACATTAATACAAATAAAGAATGTGGTTATAAAATTTTAAAAACATTAAAGAGAATAATCTTTGGTTACAGAGCATTTACCGAAACCTCAATATTTTCGTAGGGGTTAACCCACATATTTTAAGAAAAATTCAAAAATTATGACAATCTTATTTTAATGCATAGTTGCATCGTTCACTTGCATAGGATGGTGGTCAAATAGGTTTCGATCCTTTGTTGTCTCAGTTTCTTTAAAAAGTATATTTTTCTTAGTGGTTATTCCACTGATTTATGCAATATATGAAGTTTTATCAAATTAATTGTTTCAAAACTAGATATGATCCCCATTCACCCTAAAAAAGAGTTGAGCATACATTAATACAAATAAAGAATGTGGTTATAAATTTTTTTAAAAACATTAAAGAGAATAATCTTTGGTATATAGAGCATTTACCGAAAAAACTCAATATTTTCATAGGGGTTAACCCACATATTTTAATGAAAATTTAAAAATTATGACAATCTTATTTTAATCTATAGTTGCATCGTTCACTGACGTAAGATGGTAGTAAAATAGGTTTCGATCCTTTGTTGTCTCCGTTTCTTTATAAAATATATTTTTCTTAGTGGTTATTCCACTTATATAGGCAATATATGAAGTTTTATAATATTAATTATTTCAAAACTAGACACGATCCCCATTCACCCTGAAAAAGATTTGAGCATACATTAATACAAATAAAGAATGTGGTTATAAAATTTTAAAAACATTAAAGAGAATAATCTTTGGTTATAGAGCATTTACCGAAACCTCAATATTTTCGTAGGGGTTAACCCACATATTTTAAGAAAAATTCAAAAATTATGACAATCTTATTTTAATGCATAGTTGCATCGTTCACTTGCATAGGATGGTGGTCAAATAGGTTTCGATCCTTTGTTGTCTCCGTTTCTTTAAAAAGTATATTTTTCTTAGTGGTTATTCCACTGATTTATGCAATATATGAAGTTTTATCAAATTAATTGTTTCAAAACTAGATATGATCCCCATTCACCCTAAAAAAGAGTTGAGCATACATTAATACAAATAAAGAATGTGGTTATAAATTTTTTTAAAAACATTAAAGAGAATAATCTTTGGTATATAGAGCATTTACCGAAAAAACTCAATATTTTCATAGGGGTTAACCCACATATTTTAATGAAAATTTAAAAATTATGACAATCTTATTTTAATATATAGTTGCATCGTTCAGTGACGTAAGATGGTGGTAAAATAGGTTTCAATCCTTCGTTGTCTCTGTTTCTTTATAAAATATATTTTTCTTAGTGGTTATTCCACTTATATAGGCAATATATGAAGTTTTATAATATTAATTATTTCAAAACTAGACACGATCCCCATTCACCCTGAAAAAGATTTGAGCATACATTAATACACATAAAGAATGTGGTTATAAAATTTTAAAAACATTAAAGAGAATAATCTTTGGTTATAGAGCATTTACCCACATATTTTAAGAAAAATTCAAAAATTATGACAATCTTATTTTAATGCATAGTTGCATCGTTCACTTGCATAGGATGGTGGTCAAATAGGTTTCGATCCTTTGTTGTCTCCGTTTCTTTAAAAAGTATATTTTTCTTAGTGGTTATTCCACTGATTTATGCAATATATGAAGTTTTATCAAATTAATTGTTTCAAAACTAGATATGATCCCCATTCACCCTAAAAAAGAGTTGAGCATACATTAATACAAATAAAGAATGTGATTATTAATTTTTTTAAAAACATTAAAGAGAATAATCTTTGGTATATAGAGCATTTTCCGAAAAAACTCAATATTTTCGTAGGGGTTAACCCACATATTTTATGGAAAATTTAAAAATTATGACAATCTTATTTTAATGTATAGTTGCATCGTTCACTGACGTAAGATGGTGGTAAAATAGGTTTCGATCCTTTGTTGACTCCGTTTTTTATAAAATATATTTTTCTTAGTGGTTATTCCACTTATATAGGCAATATATGAAGTTTTATAATATTAATTATTTCAAAACTAGACACGATCCCCATTCACCCTGAAAAAGAGTTGAGCATACATTAATACAAATAAAGAATGTGGTTATAAAATTTTAAAAACATTAAAGAGAATAATCTTTGGTTATAGAGCATTTACCGAAAACTCAATATTTTCGTAGGGGTTAACCCACATATTTTAAGAAAAATTCAAAAATTATGACAATTTTATTTTAATGCATAGTTGCATCGTTCACTGGCGTAGGATGGTGGTCAAAGAGGTTTTGATCCTTTGTTGTCTCCGTTTCTTTAAAAAGTATATTTTTCTTAGTGGTTATTCCACTGATTTAGGCAATATATGAAGTTTTATCAAATTAATTGTTTCAAAACTAGATATGATCCCCATTCACCCTGAAAAAGAGTTGAGCATACAATAATACAAATAAAGAATGTGGTTGTAAATTTTTTTAAAAACATTAAAGAGAATAATCTTTGGTATATAGAGCATTTACCGAAAAACTCAATATTTTCGTAGGGGTTAACCCACATATTTTAAGGAAAATATAAAAATTATGACAATCTTATTTTAATGCATAGTTGTATCGTTTACTGACGTAGGATGGTGGTCAAAGAGGTTTCAATTATTTGTTGTCTCCGTTTCTTTAAAAAATATATTTTTCTTAGTGGTTATTCAACATATTTAGGCAGTATATGAAGTTTTATCAAATTAATTGTTTCAAAAAAAGAAACGATCCCCATTCACCCTGAAAAAGAGTTGAGCATATATTAATACAACTAAAGAATGTGGTTATAAATTTTTAAAAACATTAAAGAGAATAATCTTTGGTATATAGAGCATTTACCAAAAAACTCAATATTTTTGTAGGGGTTAACCCACATATTTTAAGAAAAAATCCAAAATTATGACAATCTTATTTTAATGCATAGTTGCATCGTCCACTGACGTAAGATGGTGGTAAAATAGGTTTCGATCCTTTGTTGTCTCCGTTACTTTATAAAATATATTTTTCTTAGTGGTTATTCCACTTATATAGGCAATATATGAAGTTTTATAAAATTAATTATATCAAAACTAGAAACGATCTCCTTTCACCCTGAAAAAGAGTTGAGCATACATTAATACAAATAAAGAATGTGGTTATAAAATTTTAAAAACATTAAAGAGAATAATCTTTGGTTATAGAGCATTTACCGAAAACTCAATATTTTCGTAGGGGTTAACCCACATATTTTAAAAAAAATTCAAAAATTATGACAATCTTATTTTAATGCATAGTTGCATCGTTCACTGACATAAGATGGTGGTCAAAGAGGTTTTGATCCTTTGTTGTCTCCGTTTCTTTTAAAAATATATTTTTTTTAGTGGTTATTCCACTGATTTAAGCAGTATATGAAGTTTTATCAAATTAATTGTTTCAAAACTAGATATGATCCCCATACACCCTGGAAAAGAGTTGAACATACATTAATACAAATAAAGAATGTGGTTATAAAATTTTAAAAACATTAAAGAGAATAATCTTTGGTATATAGTGCATTTACCGAAAAACTCAATATTTTTGTAGGGGTTAACCCACATATTTAAAAAAAAAATAAAAAATTATGACAATCTTATTTTAATGCATAGTTGCATCCTTCACTGACGTAAGATGGTGGTAAAATAGGTTTCGATCCTTTGTTGTCTCCGTTTCTTTATAAAATATATTTTTCTTAGTGGTTATTCCACTGATATAGGCAATATATGAAGTTTTATAAAATTAATTATTTCAAAACTAAAAACGATCCCCATTCACCCTGAAAAAGAGTTGAGCATACATTAATACAAATAAAGAATGTGGTTATAACTTTTTAAAAACATTAAAGAGAATAATCTTTGGTATATAGAGCATTGACCGAAAACTCAATATTTGCGTAGGGGTTAACCCACATATTTTAAGAAAAAATCAAAAATTATGACAATCTTATTTTAATGCATAGTTGCATCGTTCACTGGCGTAGGATGGTGGTCAAAGAGGTTTCGATCCTTTGTTGTCTACGTTTCTTTAAAAATATATTTTTCTTAGTGGTTATTACACTGCTTTAGGCAATATATGAAGTTTTATCAAATTAATTGTTTCAAAACTATAAACGATCCCCATTCACCCTGAAAAAGAGTTGAGCATATATTAATACAAATAAAGAATGTGGTTATAAATTTTTAAAAACATTAAAGAGAATAATCTTTGGTATATAAAGCATTTACTGAAAAACTCAATATTTTCGTAGGGGTTAACCCACTTATTTTAAGAAAAAATTAAAAATTATGACAATCTTATTTTAAAGCATATTTGCATCGTTCACTCGCGTAGGATGGTGGTCAAAGAGGTTTCGATCCTTTGTTATCACCCCTAAAAAGAGTTTAGCATACAATAATACAAATAAAGAATGTGGTTATAAATTTTATACAATTTTACAGACAATAATCTTTGGTAAATAGAGATTGTTTTGAAAAACTCAATATTTTTGTAGGGGTTACCAACATATTTTAAGAAAAAATAAAAAATTATGACAATCTTATTTTAATGCATAGTTGCATCGTTCACTGGCGTAGGATGGTGGTCAAAGAGGTTTCGATCCTTTGTTGTCTCTATTTCTTTAAAAAAAAAAAATTCTTAGTGGTGATTCCACTGATTTAGGCAATATATAAAGTTTTATCAAATTAATTGTTTAAAAACGAGAAAAGATCCTCATTCACCCTGAAAAAGAGTTTAGCATACATTAATACAAATAAAAAATGTGGTTATAAATTTTATACAACTTTACAGACAATAATCTTTGGTATATAGAGATTTTTCGAAAAACTCGATATTTTCGTCGGGGTAACCCACATATTTTAAGAAAAAATCAAAAATTATGACAATCTTATTTTAATGCATAGTTGCATTGTTCATAGACGTAGGATGGTGGTCAAAGTGGTTTCGATTCCTTTGTTGTCTACGTTTCTTTAAAAAATATATTTTTCTTAGTGGTTATTCCACTGATTTAGGCAATATATGAGGTTTATCAAATTAATTGTTTCAAAACTAAAAACGATCCCCATTCACCCTGAAAAAGAGTTGAGTATACATTAATACAAATAAAGAATGTGGTTATAAATTTTTAAAAATATTAAAGGGAATAATCTTTCGTATATAGAGCATTTACTGCAAAAACTCAATATTTTTGTAGGGGTTAACCTACATATTTTAAGAAAAATTCAACAATTATGAAAATCTTATTTTAATGAATAGTTGAATTATTCACTGACGTAGGATGGTCAAAGAGGTTTTGATCCTTTGTTGTCTCCGTTTCTTTAAAAAATATATTTTCTTAATATTTATTCCACTGATTTAGGCAATATATGAAGTTTTATTAAATTAATTGTTTCAAAACTAGAAACGATCCCCATTCACTCTGAAAAATAGTTGAGCATACAATAATACAAATAAAGAATGTGGTTATAAATTTTTAAAAATATTAAAGAGAATAATCTTTGGTATATAGAGCATTTACCGAAAAAACTCAATATTTTCGTAGGGGTTAACCCACATATTTTAGGAAAAAATCAAAAAATTATGGCAATCTTATTTTAATGCATAGTTGCATCGTTCACTGACATAGGATGACGGTCAAAGAGGTTTGGATCCTTTTTATGTATGTTTTCTATAAAAATATTTTTTTCTTAGTGGTTATTCCACTGATTTAGGCAGTGAATGAAGTTTTACTAAATTAATTATTTAAAAACTAGAAACGATCCCCATTCATCCTGAAAAAGAGTTTAGAATACATTAATATAAATAAAGAATGTGGTTATAAATTTTATTCAATATTACAGACAAAAAACTCAATATTTTCGTATGGGTTAACCTACATATTTTAAGAAAAAAACAAAAATTATGACAATCTTATTTTAATGCATAGTTGCATCTTTCGCTGACGTAGGATGGTGGTCAAAGAGGTTTCGATCCTTTGTTGTCTCCGTTTCTTTAAAAAAAATATTTTTCTTAGTGGTTATTTCACTAATTTAGGCAATATATGAAGTTTTATCAAATTAATTGCTTAAAACCTAGTTAAGATCCTCATTCACCCTGAAAAAGAGTTTAGCTTACATTAATACAAATAAAGAATGTGGTTATAAATTTTATACAACTTTACAGACAATAACCTTTGGTATATAGAGATTTTTCAAAAAACTCAATATTTTCGTAGGAGTTAACCTTTGGTATAGAGAACATTTACCGAAAAAACTCAATATTTTCGTAGAGGTTAACCCACATATTTTAAGAAAAAATCAAAAATTATGACAATCTTATTTTAATGCATAGTTGCATCGTTCACTGACGTATGATGGTGGTCAAATAGGTTTCGATCCTTTGTTGTCTCCGTTTCTTTAAAAATATTTTTTTCTTAGTGGTTATTCCACTAATTTAGGCAATATATAAAGTTTTATCAAATTAATTGTTTAAAAACTAGAAAAGATCATCATTCACCCTGAAAAAGAGTTTAGCATACATTAATACAAATAAAGAATGTGGTTATAAATTTTATACAACTTTACAGACAATAATTTTTGGTATACAGAGATTTTTCGAAAAACTCAATATTTTCGTAGGGGTTAACCCACATATTTTAAAAAAAAAAAAATTATTCAATCTTATTTTAAAGCATAGTTGCATTGTTCTCAGACGTAGGATGGTGGTCAAAGAGGTTTTGATCCTTTGTTGTCTCCGTTTATCTAAATAATAGATTTTTCTTTGTGGTTATTCCACTGATTTAGGCAATATATAAAGTTTTATCGAATTATTTATTTCAAAACTAGAATCGATCCCCATTCGTCCTGGAAAAGAGTTTAGCATACATTAATACAAATAAAGAATGTGGCAATAAATTTTTAAAAAACATTAAAGACAATAATCTTTGGTATATAGAGCATTTACCGAAAAACTCAATATTTTCGTAGGGGTTAGCCCACATATTTTAGGAAAAAATCAAAAATTATGATAATCTTATTTTAATGCATAGTTGCATTGTTCACAGACGTAAGATGGTGGTCAAAGAGGTTTCGATCCTTTGTTATCTCTGTTTCTCTAAATAATAGATTTTTCTTTGTGGTTATTCCACTAATTTAGGGAGTGTATGAAGTTTTCTTAAATTAATTATTTGAAAACGACAAAAATGATCCCCATTCGCCCTGGAAAAGATTTCAGCATACATTAATACAAATAAAGAATGTGGTTATAAATTCTTAAAAACATTAAAGAGAATAATCTTTGGTATATAGAGCAATTACCGAAAACCTCAATATTTTCGTAGGGGTTAACCCACATATTTTAAGAAAAAATAAAAAATTATGCAATCTTATTTTAATTCATAGTTGCATTGTTTACAAATGTAGGATGGTGGTCAAAGAGGTTTCGATCTTTTGTTGTCTCCGTTTCTCTAAAGTATTGATTTTTTAGTGGTTATTCCACTGAGTTATGCAGTATGTGAAGTTTTATTAAATTAATTATTTAAAAACTAGAAACGATCCTCTTTCATCCTGAAAAAGATTTTAGCATACATTAATACAAATAAAGAATGTGGTTATAAATTTTAAAAACCATTAAAGACAATAATCTTTGGTATATAGAGCATTTACCGAAAAACTCAATATTATCGTAAGGGTTAACCCATATATTTTAAGAAAAATTCAAAAATTATGACAAACTTATTTTAATGCATAGTTGCATCCTTCACTGACATAGGATGATGGGCAAAGAATTTTTGATCCTTTGTTTTCTCCGTTTCTCTAGAGTATATATTTTTCTTAGTTGTTATTCCACTGATTTAGACAGTGTATGGAGTTTTATTAAATTAATTATTTAAAAACTAGAAACGATCCCCATTCACCCTGAAAAAGATTTTAGCATACATTAATACAAATAAAGAATATGGTTTTAAATTTTAAAAAACATTAAAGACAATATTCTTTGGTATATAGAGCATTTACCGAAAAACTCAATATTTTTGTAGGGGTTAACATACGTATTTTAAGTAAAATTCAAAAAATATGACAATCTTATTTTAATGCATAGTTTCATCGTTCACTGACATAGGATGATGGTCAAAGAGGTTAGGATCCTTTTTATGTTTGTTTTCTTTGAGAATATATTTTTCTTAGTGGTTATTCCACTCATTTAGGCAGTGTATAAAGTTTTATTTAATTAATTATTTAAAAACTAGAAACGATCTCCATTCACCCTAAAAAGAGTTTAGCATATATTACTACAAATAAAGAATGTGGTTATAAATTTTATACAACATTAAAGACAGTAATCTTTGGTATATAGAGCATTTACCGAAAAACTCAATATTTTTGTAGGGTTTAACACACATATTTTAAGAAAAATTCAAAAATTATGACAATCTTTTTTTAATGTTAAGTTGCATCGTTCACTAACATAAGATGATGGTCACAGAGGTTTGGATCCTTTTGTGTGTATTTTCTTTAAAAAATATATTTTTCTTAGTGGTTATTCCACTGATTTAGGCAGTGTATGAAGTTTTATTTTAAATTAATTATTTAAAACTAGAAGCGACCCCCATTCACCTTGAAAAGGAGTTTAGAATACATTAATACAAATAAATAATGTATTTATAAGTTTTTAAAAACATTAAAGACAATAATCTTTGGTATATAGAGATTTTCCAAAAAAAAAAACTTAATATTTTCTTAGGAGTTAACCCACATATTTTAAGAAAAAATTAAAAATTATGACAATCTTATTTTAATGCATATGTGCATCGTTCACTGACGTAGGATGGTGTTCCAAGAGGTTTCGATCTTTTGTTGTTTCCGTTTCACTAAAGTATAGATTTTTCTTAGTGGTTGTTCCACTGATTTAGGCAGTATATGAAGTTTTATTAAGTTAACTATTTAAAAGCTAGAACTGGTCCCCATTCATCCTGAAAAAGAGTTTAGCATACATTAATACAAATAAAGATTGTGGTTAAAAAAATTTAAAAATATTAAAGACAATAATCTTTAGTATACAGAGCATTTACCAAAAAATTCAATATTTTCATAGGGGTTAACCTTTATATTTTAAGAAAACTTCAAAAATTATGACAATCTTATTTTAATGCATAGTTGCATCGTTCACTAACATATGATGATGGTCAAAGAAGTTTGGATCCTTTTTTGTCTGTTTTCTTTAAAGACTTTATTTTTCTTAATGGTTATTCCACTGATTAAGGTAGTGTATGAAGTTTTATTAAATTAATTATTTAAAAACTAGAAAAAATCCTCATTCACCCTGAAAAATACATTAATACAAACAAAAATATGGTATGTAGAGCATTTACTAAAAAAACTCAATATTTTCGTATGGGTTAACCCACATATTTTACGAATAATTCAAAAATTAGACAATCTTGTTTTAATGAATAGTTGCATTGTTCACTGGCGTAGGATGATGGTCAAATATGTTTGGCTCATTTGTTATCCATCTTTCTTTAGAGAATAGATATTTCTTAGTGGTTTTTTTTTTTTGGAACAAAGATATTTCTTAGTGGTTATTCCACTGATTTAAGAAGTATATGAAATTTTATTAAATTAATTGCTAAAAAAATTAGTCCATGTACTATTAAAAGAAGTTTATCATACATTAATACAACTGTTAAATGTGTTTAGAAATGTGAAAAAACACTCTAAGCGTATAAGCTTTGGTATTTACCGAAAACTCAATATTTTCGTAGGGGTTGTAAACCCACATATTTTGAGAAAAAAAACAAAAATTATTTAATTTTGTTTTAATGCATAGTTTAGAACGAATAGAGATCTCTTAGTGGTTAGTCCACTGACTAAGGCAGTATATAAAATTTTATTAAATTAATTATTTAAAAATTAGAAATGATGTTCATTAACCCACATATTTTTATTTTTATTTTTATTCTATTTTTGATTTTTCTGTAGTTTGCTAATTTAATTTATGTTTCTTATTTTTTTTTATTGTTAATTGATTTACTAATTAAATTTTTTTAAAAAAACTGACATGTCACCTTCTTTTACAGGTACACAGATTATAATTTTGACTTGATGATTAAGTAAACCAAGTTGAATATTTTGTTTTATACAAAAGTCAATTTAAAAGTTTAATATGCTAATTAAATAAGTTCAAGGTTTAGAATGTTAGTGACTATCATTTTAAAAGTTTTTTATGCGATATATTTATGTCTTGATGCTATTTTCTTACTTTAAGCAAACGTCTTTGACACATTTGTGTGTTTATTTGTTTAACTGTATCTAATTTACCCATTGGGGATTACTGATAGAAATGTTGAACAATACAAGTTGCACTATTTGGCTTATTGGTAAGCAATAATGGCTTAGCACTCTCAAGGAGGCAAGCCTAACAGCCAGAAGAAAGAGATTTGCTTTTGTTCATATCTCAGGCTGCATTTTCTCAACTTCTTCTCGTATAGACTGGAACAGAGGGGTCGATAGATATCGCTCTCCAAAGCTCGGGAAAACAACCTGTAAAACCGAATACATATATAGATTCATTCACAGGTCAATCTCCTAACTGGCTTCATAGATAATCTTTTAACACACATGATTAAAAAAAAGCTGGCTAGCTAATTGGCTTTAGTGTTTGGTTCTTTGTGTTTAGTAGCTTTTTACAATCTTAAACATCCATGAGTTTAAGATGCACAAAGATCCCTGGATAGCCATTCTTTGTTTTCCTAACACATAACAAACCAAAGAAACAAGAAGGAACTTACAGCAATGAGTTTCCCTGCATTCTCAGGTCTCTTTGCTACCATGATTGCAGCTGCCGCAGCAGCTCCAGATGATATTCCAACCTGGCAAAGTTACTTAGAATCTTGCACTGAAACATTCCCAAATTAGAATTCAGAAAAGATATAAAGGACTAACTAACCATCAAGCCTTCTCGTAGAGCTAGTTGCTTTGCAGTTTCTATAGCTTCCTCACTTGAAATCTGGTAAAGGAGCAAAAAGAAGATAGACATTGAGAGTAACTAGTAACTTTGCAGAATCCAAGAAAACAGATCATACCGCTATGACTTCATCCATAATTGCCTGATCCAAATTCTTAGGTATAAATCCAGCTCCTATTCCTTGAATCTTGTGAGGTCCTGTACTCCAGATTCCAAGTAAAGATAAATACATTAAAAAAAAGTAAACCAAGAAAACCACATTACTGATTGTTTATAGTCCTGTGAGTCTCTTACCCGGTTTGCCACCAGAAAGTATGTCGCTTTCCGTTGGTTCAATACCAATAACCTGTTGCATTCAACCATCAAATAAGTAAAACAAGAACACACTCTGTCTAAATAGCATCTGCAGATGGAACCTTTTTCTTTTTACCTGCACTTTGGGGTTTTTCTCTTTGATGAATCGACCAACACCAGTGATAGTCCCACCAGTTCCAATCCCTGCAACGAATATGTCCACCTTTCCCTTTGTATCTTCCCATATCTCAGGACCAGTAGTCTCGTAATGGATCTGCATATTGAGCATCTTTGGATCAGGAACATAATTGCAGTTTACATAAGGCAAAAGAATGCAACACAAACCTTAGGATTGGCAGGGTTATCAAACTGTTGGAGCATGTAAGCATCAGGAGTTGATTTCAAGATTTCCTCAGCCTTCTGAACAGCTCCAGACATGCCTTTTGCAGGATCTGTTAACACAAGCTCAGCTCCAAAGGCCTTCAAAAGAACCCTTCTCTCCATACTCATGGATGAGGGCATTGTCAAGATAAGTCTATAGCCTCTTGAAGCAGCGATAAAGGCAAGTCCAATACCCGTGTTTCCACTTGTAGGTTCCACAAGAACACTCTAGACAAAAAGTGAAATAAGAATATATGATGTCTAGAGAACTGTTAAAACTTCTATGCTTAAAATTATAATCAGATACCTTTCCAGGTGATATGAATCCTTTTTGCTCAGCATCAGTAACCATACTGTACCCAATCCTGAAACAACAAAAAAAAATTTAAGACTTGGAAGGTGTCTAAGTGAAAAAACATATGAACAAGGTGTAAAAGACTCAGGCTACACTACACACCTGTCCTTGACACTGCAACATGGCTCCATGATCTCTAGCTTAGCAGCAATGTTCGCTACACAACCCTTTGCCATACTATTCAAGTACACCATAGGGGTCTTCCCAATGAGCTGAACCAAGTCAAAAACAGAGGAAATAAATGTAAGTAAAGTCTGAACCTTTTGTGCTTCCAAGAAAATAAAATCTTACAAGAGCAATGGAGTAAGCTCAAGGAAAATACAAGCAAACACAGTGTTCTAAAAATCGGTATAGGAGGAGCCTAAGCGCCCTCCTAGTTGGCAAATCGGGTATAATCGTTCAAAAACTCGGTCTAGACAATAATCTTCTATAAGACTCCTAACCACTGCTTAGGGATTTTTTGAACATTGGGACAATGTAAGTAAAGTCTGAACCTTTTGAGCTTTCCAATAGAAAAAACTTACAAAACTCAATTCAAGAAGCTAACTTGATCATCAATTTATAAACTTTAGATCTAAAAGGAGAAACCCATCTGACCTGAGACACATTCTCAGCGATGTTGAGCCCATCAGCTCCAGTCTCACGCTTAACGGCCTCGCAGACAAGAGAAGGATCTTGCTTCGAGACATCTCCATAGCTCCGACTCTGCTGCCTCTTCATCGTTAGAGGGGAGAAGGAGAGAGAAGAGATCTCCGGTGAGGATCTGAGATGACGGAGAGTAGAGGAAGTCAACGGGTTAAGGAAGAGAGCAGAGGAAGATGCGGATGCCATGGATGATGATGATGGTGAGGGTATCACTCTTTGGTTTACCAAAAGAGTTGACAGGAATCGAGACGCGATCTTTCTCTTCGCTTCACTGTTAAACCTTGAAGCTATGAGCATCGCCATGGTCGTGCTTTTTAGAATACGACTTCAATTAATTTTTTTCAGATACGGTCCATTTTAAGACCAAGCTTCTGGTACTTGTATATGTTTCATTTGATCACGATGGTAAGGAAATATTATATTTTATTATTATTTTCTCGTATTTTTGTTATTATCACGGTCCATGTTAAGACCAATCTTGTTGGTTATTACTTTAGTTTTCTTATTTTTCAATAACTTGATTAGAAAGAAGGAATCAGAAATAACTGATAGGGATTGGACGTTTGAATACACGGCAGTAGCTACCGCCAGACGGACAGCAATGGCTTCTACCATAAGAGCTGATGAGACGTAGTTGCGAGATTTGCAGAGATTTGTGGAGTGATTAGTATTATCACCGGAGAAGATACCACCTATACCGCAAGCACTAGAATTGACGTCCCATGCTGCATCGACCTTACAAACCAGAATCCCAGGAGGAAAGGTTGAAGGCGGGCAGGGGGTGCGAGTGTGGCTGTGGGATTGCAGAGGTTCGGGACCTTACAAACCACAAAAGGTATGTGGATCAAGCCAAGTTCCATCCAGTGAAAGGGTAAAATCAGACAGCAGAAAGCCTAAGGCCATTTGCCTACTTCATAGCTTGAACTTGAGAATGATGACATGAAACAAATGGTGTTGACCTCCCAGTTTCACCGTCTGATGGAACTTCTGAAGGTCTCCAAGATGCATCATCATCCTTAGAAGAAGCCTTGGACAAAAGAAAAGACTCCAACTGTTATTTAACTGATTATTGTAACTGCCAAAAACTACTTTACTCAGTCTCGTGGAACCATTAATGTTCATAGTTGTGAACAAAAGCTTTTTTTTTTATGCACGAGTTGGGTCAAAAGCTAGATCATATAAGACCATCTCCATTGGGAGGTTCTTAGGGAGAGGTTCTTAACTTCCTCTAAGAACCTTTCCCTAAGAAACCCCCAATTAACATGTTCTTAAAAGTCACAGATTAAAAGTACAAGTCTAACACTAATTTCTCCCAGAATCAACTTGGGCTTTAGACCCAGTTAAGAAAGGCTGTAAATTGTATACTCCGTGATTTGTTAGACGCATTGTTTTTGGGCTTTAGGCCGAGATAAAAATAATAACTTTAATTTATTTATCATTTACTGACAAAAAAAAAACGAACATGCGTGTTATCCACAATAACGTATTACAGTTAGCACATTAGTACTCGACCACAACTAATAGTTTTTGAATGTGTAAGCAAATTTAAAACCTTAATCAATCAAGCAGAAGTGATTTTTTCTTATTTATTATACATAATTAGAATGACAATTATACATGATAGATTGAGAAAAAGGCTTACCTGGTGAAGTTGATGCAGTGGAATGATCATTGGATTGCTGGACTGCCTTTTTGTTATTAATTCACAATGTATTTTCAGAGATATATATTTAGGAAAATATGTAACAATTTAAGTTCACAAATTTGTTGTAGTATATTTCGGTAGCAGATGTAATAAGAATCAGATCATTACCAAAAGAAAAGCAAGTCTAGCAAAGGGAAATAACTATTTTTGTAGGAAATAATATAATATTTTGTTCTCTAAAAAGAAGAGTATATTAACCTACCAAATTTGCAACTGATAGACTTGCAAACTAAATTAAGTTCATTGTATAGTAAATTGTATACCTCAAAGTGTTATAGGAGTTTCCTACTATATAGGAAAACAAAAAGGTAAAATTAAATTTCTTTCTAAAATATTAGTATACTGAATTTATGATTTTAGTTACAAAATAGGGAATGAAATAGAAGGAAATGTATCCAAAATTTGTCTACCATCTTTATATTAAATCAAATATACTTTTTTTTTACATATTAGTAATTTGAAAAATTACAAAATTTTGCCAACTCCAAAAAGAGTCTGTAGGGTGATGAATTAACAATTGTGTTTTGTAATAACTAAGTTTTTATCCAAAATTGATAGGCATCATTTGTTAGTAGAATACAAACAAAATAGACAGTTAAATCTAAGATCAAGAAACAAAAAAGCACTGATATGATTTTAAAGTAATTTATAATTTTGTAAGATATATATATATATATATATGTAAAAAAGCCTTTCTGGTTGTATATCATAGAAAACAATGAAATAATAGTTTTGAAATTTTATTTATGACTGTTTATCAGTAATTAAAATGGCATAGAATTATGCCGATATATTTTGAAGAACTAAAGTAAAGCGAAGAGTTTATAAAGAAGAGGAACTAACAACAACATGTATAAGAAATAATTATTTAAAGATATCAAAATTTATCAAAACTTATATTTTTAGATATCTTTATAAACTCATTACTCTTTTTGTGAGCATATTATTAATACATTCACATGATTAACATACATAAAAATATAATATATAAGGAATAAATGGATTCACAGCATTCTATTAATAATTACTTAAAATAGTGAAAATTAATAAAACTCATACTTCTTAATATTTGTCATAGATATCTACTTATCGCTAATAAACCTATCATCGCGAAACACGTGTAGTGGAGATAAACCTATTAATGTGAGCCAAGTAAATTTCTGGATATGATCTAAATTGTTTAAAGTAAAATTAACATATGAAAAAGAAATGTGTATTGACATCAAGATTGCTATACATCAAAAAGTAACTTGCAAAGATTAGATTCTACCAAAAATTCTTATATGTGGTCATTGGTGAGTTAGACATGATCCATGCTTACTTAGTCACTATATATGTGTCCTTCTCTCATCCTATCAACCCAACAAACAAAAAAATACCTTACCACCCAAACTGAAAATATTTGGCAAGGCATGGTTGAGAATATTACTGCGCATCCAAGCCATGACGGCAGATACATACGGTACAACATATGTGAGAATATCTTTGAACTCACTGCAAAGTATAAGCCACCAATCATGCCTATTGGCAGTGGTGCTAATGGCCTCGTTTGGTAATCTCCTTTTAACATTTTTATATTATTTGTTACCATCCTTTAAGGTTTGTATGATCTTTGTATTCCGGTTGATCTGAATATTACTGACACATTAATATAACTTTTCCTGTTTTTAACAGTTCGGTTATGAACTGGGAGACCTATGAAATGGTGGCAATAAAGAAGATTGCTCATGCATTTGAAAACAAAATAGAGGCAAAGAGAACTTTACGTGAAATCAAGCTTCTTCGTCACTTCGATCATGAAAATGTTAGTATCTGATTTCATCACTGTTCTTTTTCTGAATATCAGTGAATCCGATTATTGCGATTGTCCATGATACTTTTTTTTAGTTTCTAGAATCTCTTTTAATAATCAGGAAGAATTAGGCTAGATCCTGATTTTCTTTTAAAGCATCTTCAATATAAAACTCAATTTTTTTCTCTAAAATAGAGAAAAAAGTAAATATGAAGTAAAAATGTTTCGATCTTAATTCATTTCTCACTTCATTATAGAGTAATGAATAAATTAAGAAAAAATAGATTATTTAATTGATGGAGAAAACTCTATTATAGAGTGAGATGTATAGCTGGGTTGTAGCATTTTTTACTTTATATTCCAACTTAATTAATTTTAAAGTAAAAAATAGAGTCGATGAGATGTTCTTAGTTCCGAAACCAACCATTCCTAATATTTTATGATTTGGCATAAAATATCTCTCTCATCAACTATTCTCTTCTTACTTCTTAATCGTTTAAAAATTAATCATTAGTCCCAAATATTTAAGTAAAATATCATTTTATGTAGATCATTGGAATCAAAGACTTAATACTGCCTCCTCAGAGAGATGCTTTCGAAGATGTATACATTGCATATGAGTTGATGGAGTCTGACCTTCAGCAAATCATAACATCCAATCAAGAACTAGGACCACTTCATTACGAGGTTTGACTTTGATTTTTTCTTAAACTTCTATCAATTTTTAAAGAGCTTGAAAGTGTTACAATTTTTTATTTATATTTGTAACGCAGTTTTTCTTGTACCAAATCCTGCGTGGATTAAAGTACATCCACTCCGCGAATGTGTTCCATAGAGATTTAAAACCGAGCAATCTCCTCGTGAACGCCAACTGCGATCTAATGATCTGTGACTTTGGACATGCTCATGCTACTTCAGAGCATAAGGCAATGACTGAGTATGTTGTCACAAGATGGTACCATGCACCTGAGCTTCTCTTGAACTCTTCTGTTTACACCTCAGCTATAGATATCTGGTCTGTTGGCTGTATCTTCTTGGAGTTGCTGACTCGCGAACCGGTCTTCCCCGGTAAAGATCATGCTCATCAGCTTCGTTTGATCTTGGAGGTAAACAAGAAACGTTACATCAAACCTTTTTAGTGATCTTTTTTACTTAAAAGAAAATGTGTTACACATTAATTTGCAGCTCCTAGGCTCTCCATCAGAGGAAGAATTTGGATCATTGAGTGAAAATGCTAAGATGTACTTAAGGCAGCTTCCTTTTCATGATCGCCAATCTTTCTTTGTAAAATTCCCAAACGTGCCTTACCCTGCTCTTGACTTGATAATGAAGATGCTAAAGTTTGACCCTAGACAGAGAATCTCAGGTTTTATGTCTCTTCTTTAATTAGCTTCATTGCATTTTTTTTATTTAGACTCTTATCATCATTTTCTTGGCCTTCTTGGCAGTTGAAGATGCGCTTGAGCATCCATATCTCAGAGAGGTGCACGACATCCATGATGAACCAGTGTGCATGACGCCCTTCAACTTCGATGTAGAGGAACAGTCATTCACAGAGGAGGAGATTAAGGAGTTAATCTACCGTGAAGCCTTAGCTTTTCAGCTCTGAACCAACAACAGATGAAAAGGAAGATTTGACTTGCCTTCGAAGTCAATCTTCATTGTCTTCTCAACTCATATAAAATATTTCTATTTATTAAGATATTGTGCTAGATATCCTCAATAAACCATTTCTGGTATTGTCAGATTATATAATATTTAAGCAAATAAACTAAAGGAAAAAACTAATAATTACTAGAACTTGACTCCGGTTTTGATTTTTTTTTTTATTATTATTTAATAATATTTTAAAATATATAAGTTATTTAAATATTTTTAGGTTTTTACGAACCTATCCGGATTCGACTTGAACTCCGTCTAGAAATTATAATATCATAATGAAGTTTAATTCTAAAACTAAAAAAATAATATTCAAAAAATAATTTGTACTCGAATGAATATTTGGATATTCACGTCTAACTTATTCTGTAAATAAAATTAAAAAAATATTTGTTAACCGGTTTGAATTTTTGTCACATAATAAAACAATTTCATTCAAAGCTATAAAATAATTATGGTTAACACGTAAAATAAATTATGTCATATTATTATAAAAAATACAATTAATAAAGTAGTTAAAAGATTAAAAATGTCATAAAATTTTGAAAATAGATAAGATATGTTTAATATATTGTAATAAATGATGTCGAATTAATTAGAAAAAAAATAATAAGTGAAATGATTTAATTAGTTAAAATGAATCAAAATATCTAAGAAACCACTTAAAAATAGATAAGTATTATTTTGTATTTCAGTTTAATATAATAAAAATGAGAATTATAATAAACTTTCAATCCAACAAATAATAATATTGCAACAAAGAAGAAAACAATCATATCCTAAATTGAGTATTTTGATTGAGGAAGATCTTTTAACTCTTAGAATGCTTCTTTTGCATGTTTGCCAAAGAATCTAGAGAGTGGTACAGGGCCATCGGTTTCTTCTTTACTTTTGCTAGAGTGTTTGTCTCTGCTGGACCTGTGCTTCTTCTCCTTCTTTGATCTTTTAGAACTTGATCTTGATCTTCTAGATTCGTCTTCATCGCTACTGGATGACGACTCTGAGGACGAATAATGCTGCAAACTCAGCGTGGTTAATGCTAATAGAAGCTATATAAAAGACATGGCACCATCTGTTTTAAGGGCAGTAAGCACCTTTCTCTTTTTGCTTCTTTTCTTCTTTGAATCTCTATCTTTCTTATCTGTGAGATCATTGGAGAAAATAGTTAATAATACGATCCTCACAAAGAAGGTTTTAGATGTTCTGTCAGAGTTAAGTTGATGATATTATAACCTTTTCTGGTTTTGTCACTAGAATAGTTCCTTCCCTTGGAGAGTTTCAAAGCCCTTTCTGCATCTAGCTGAGCTCTATACTCACGCATCAGTTTATCGGTATCTGCTTCAAGTTCTCCCTTTTTCATCTCTTCTTCCTAAACATGTCATGTTACAATGTTAAACAAGCACAATAATCAAAATTGCAGAGAAAGCTGCAAACGGTAACAAACTGATATTGCTTTTTGAAAAAATGAGCTTGACCATCTATGTGTTATGCAAACACAAGATGCTACTTCAAATCCTCAACATAGATATAAGATGTAAGAGGGAAGAAAGAAACGCTATTTCTATATGAATATACAAAAAGAGTGAGTATCTGTAGCTGAAGATGAATTAGAACAGAGGATTATGAACACTTAGGATTTAACTTAAAACATGATTATAACAAGGATTATGACAAGACATGATGAAGCTCTTGTTAAGCTATGGAAAGAGTCTTAAAAACGAAACATAAAAAAAGTTGACTACCTTTTGCTTATTCTTATACTCTTCCCAGGTGATAGTGTGGGTAGTCTTGAGACTAGCCAAACGAGCCGCATGCCACTCTGGTGTATGAAATGAACCATCCACCTGAGACACTCCTCATCAGACACGTTCCAAGTACAGACACAACGAATGATCATCAAGCCGAATAAAAAAACAAAACCAAGTGAACAAAGAAGTAACAAATGCTCCATTATCAAAGCATCTTTTATTGTTTTAACTTGTCTTAGTGCTTCTTCGGTTTGCACTCGGAGACACAGGCACAAATATCAACCCTTCACTCTAAAGAAACTACTTATTATTTTTCTCAAAAACATGAACATACATCACTGTAGACGACGATCATCAAGCCCAAAAAAAGTTGAAACAAAGAAGTAGCAAATGCTCCATTATCAAAGCATCTTATATTGTTTTTGACTTGTCTAAATGCTTCTTGTGTGTGTTTACAGCTCATTGCAATCACAGACTCTTGAATCATTCAGACACAAACACCTCAATGCTACACTCTTAAGAAACTAACAACTCAACTTCAAAATTGTCCTAAGAGGTTCGATTATACAAGATGTTCCCCTGAAACTGAGACTCCAAAGTCAGCTAACTCACTCACACGTTAACACAAAGATCAAAGTAACCATATAATCAATCAATTCTCAAATTGGATACATTAAAAAAAGGCTCTTGAATCACTCACCTTCAATCACACATTAACACAAGGATGAAAGCAACCAAAAGCAATCAATTCTCAAATTAGGTTTCTTGAGGAGACGTAATCATCAAGAAAAGAGTATGAAAGGGTACAAACCATTCCATCTTCAACTTCCTCGGGCTGAGCTGAGGTGGAGCCAACCCTAGATCTCTGCATCGCCTTGTAAGCTTGATTCTTCCCCATCGCTCTACCAGAAGCAGAAGCTTTCTTACGGAGAGGAGAGAGATTGAGGATTAACGGTCGAAAGATGGAAGCTTTAGGGATCCGTAGCCAGAGAGAGAGATAGAGAAGGAAGAAAGACGACAACTTTAAGATTTTTAATTTCACGCCCAAATTTAAAGTTAGTTAATAATAAAAGGACCAATATGAAATTATTATTAAATATTTGTCTGTCTGCAATTACATTTATGATATAATATATAGTTTTGAAAATAGTAATAAAACCCTTAAGGTTACTATCTCTCCGTCTCTGTCTGTGTCGTCGTCGACTCGAGTAGGTCAGGTCAGGTATGGTTTTTCATCGGAAAGTTTCAATTTTTCTTTACTCGTTCAATCGATTAGCTTCTGTTGAGTTGAAAGTTTGGAGCTTTTGAGTACTAAGAACTGAGAGGTTGTGTATCTGAATCTGTAGTCTTGTTTGAGCGACTTAGTTGATCTCAGATCTCTCAGTTTATGTTTGTAGTTAACGTTAAAAGGATCGTGCTTTGAGGAAGAAGAAGAAGAGATAAAGATGAGTGGGAGTGGAGATAATAAAGTGTCTGGAACTACAAAGACACCTGCTGATTTCCTCAAATCCATCCGTGGGAGACCTGTTGTTGTCAAGCTCAACTCTGGTGTTGATTATCGTGGTGATGAGTCTCTCTCTCTCTCTCTTTCTTTTTATGTGTTTGGCTGATTGTGTATTCTCTCCTTTGCCATTTCTCCTTCTAATATCCATGTGCCCCCTGCAATGAAGTTAGAATTGACTAGGAGAATTTTTGAGCTTGTTGTTTTCAGATCTTTGCTTTGTTGTTTTATGATAGAGGCTCAAGGGCCACGTAAGAGAGATCTTTGTCCTAGACTAGTAGTACGCATGAGGAACTACTAATTTCATTCTTTTCGGATTGTTTCTCTTGTTTCCCCTGATGTGTTTTGTTTAGGTTCTGTCGATATTGAGTTCCTTCTTTTACACAGGCATTCTTGCTTGTCTTGATGGGTATATGAACATAGCAATGGAGCAGACTGAGGAGTATGTCAACGGGCAGCTCAAGAACAAATACGGTGATGCTTTTATCCGTGGAAACAATGGTAAGGAGAATCTCTCACATTCTTCTCTCAACCTCCTTCTTTACTGAACATAAGAATGTAAACTTTCTTTGTTTTTCTTTGGGTGCAGTTCTTTACATCAGTACCGTGAACATACCTTTAGCTGACGGAGCTTAGATCCTTCCTCATGCATCATCGACATCATCATCAGCCATGGCCATCTTATAGAAGATGTTACCTGCTTTGACCTCTTTCTAAAACAACTCTTGCACTTGACGATTGACATGTACCAAAGATGTTTGTTTTCCTTGTATGAATTTTTGTTACAAGCATGGTAATAGCAGCCGTCTTTTATTTTTACTTAAAGAAAATTGATTTAATTACTTGCGACTAATACAAAATAAACAAAGATTAGTGTTAAACAGGCTTGTCTTGTTGTTACGAGAAGCACATATATACTAAAGTGTTAGCTCTTAAAATAGCTTTAACTTGTTTTTATTTTAACCTCTTTTCACGTTATCTTTTCAAAGGTCTCACTCGATCTTAGCCGCCTTCTATTATGTAACTTGCTTATGTCTAAGCAAAAGCTGTAGTAGAGTTCTCTCAGTATTAAAAAGCTAACTTCATTAGAGTAGAGTAGTGTGTGATCTGGTTTTCAAAAAATCAGAGTACTTTTAATTTGATTCTTCTTCTGTTGCATTTTCTTCTGGCTTACTTCCCAGCCTCCCCAACCTTACAATGTCTTCCACCATAATTCTTCCCTCTGTTGAGAAACCATATTCAATACAAAGATCAACTAACAGATTCACTTCAGAGAGATTAAGAGCACAACAAGGAGAGGAGTCTTTACCTTTATCTTTGGAAAGATTACTGATTAGTTGTTGAAGGCCTTCATTAGCAAGTGTGTCCTTCAGGTACATCGCAGCAGCTGCAACTTCATCAGGTGTGACCTTTCCATCTCGATCCCTGTGTTTGTGTGCATTCAAAACGTTGCAAATTGAGAATGTTGTCTCAGAATCGAAAAAAGTGGAGGACATATAATAATGTCTATATACCTGTCAAGAAGTAGCCAGCCTTTGCCAATTTTGATATCCACATCATCAATCTCCTTCTCCAGGTTTTGTATCAGACCATCAACCTTAAAAAGTATATACCTGAAGAAGTTAGCTCTGATACACAAATCTCATGGGACTTTAAGATTCTTTAAAAACGATTTTTGAGTCATTTAACCTTTTCCATCAGTGCAGAGGAAACCTCGTCTGCTTCAGCAACTTCATCACTTTGGTCACTATCTTCTCTAGCTGCTTTATATGCCTTCATTGCAGCCTTTTCACCATCAATATCTTCTCTCTCGACCATTGTGTTATAAAACTCCACCTTGAGAAACAGAAGAACAATGTCAATCTCGCACACATTATGCTAATCAAGCAAATTACTTATGCTTTTGAGAACACTGTACCTCTTTCTTGACCAGCCTCAGGAATTCTTCGCGCTCTCTACACACTGACTGTTTATATCAAAAAACAAACACTCTCAAAAAGGTATTGGAAAAAAATGTTTTGCATTTTCATTAATCATTGTTGAAAATCAAAAACTCATTTTACTTACAGAAGCGGAAGCCAAAACACCCAGTGCACGGCTAAGTTTGCAAAGATCGTCTTGCTGTTCAAGAACTCTAGCTCTGGCCTGTTCTTGTGCTTCTCTGGCCGTTGGTATGGTCATCTCTTGCAGCGCCTTATCCTCTTCACCACCTTTAACATCCTTAATCCTTGTACGCTCTTCTTCTTCTTTCTCTTCTTCTTTCTACATATACATCAATATAAAATGTGAGAAATCTGAGTTCCTTAACTTCCTCAAGCATAACACAATACAATCAATGGTTTATATCAGACCTTGATCAGTTCGTCTTGCATCTCAAGGTACTCTAATTTCCTTAAGCGCTCAGATACAGGGTCTTCGGATGGCAGAGAAGTAATACCAACAGTATCCACAACCTCGTCAGGAAGAGAGGAAAGAGTTGCCCGGACAGCATCTGCCTCAACTCTTCCGGCAACCGTGAATGCCCTGAATATAAACTCCTATCAGAAAACTTCTGCGTAATAAAACCGATGGAAGAACAAAATAATGTGAAAAGGAGTTCTAGAACCTACCTAGATAGGATCAGTAACGACGAGGGGACAGAATGATTAAGTGACAAGTCCATCCAGTCGCGAAGCTGCAAGAACGTTTCAATACTAAAAAATTAACGCTGCAACATTATTTTTTTCATCATAGAGTTTGATAAACAAATAACAAAGAAAACCTGTTGCCTCATCTCTTCAACTGAAAGCGTCCCCAGCATTCCCCGTTCCCTGCAATCTTCGCGTAGCTCAGCTTCTGAAAGGGAATCCACACCTTCGGCTCTAATCAGTTTATCATCTTCCTTAATGCTGCAGTGAAAAAGGAGTAAAATTAAACATCAACGCAAGGTTAAAAGTCCAATAACAATGAGATGTGGAAGCATCTTACCTCCTCAGTCTTTTTCTGAGCATATATCGCAGATAAGCATCTGTTCCATATGGGCTAATACCCATAATTCTGCACATGCTAACCAAGCGAGGTCTGTAAATTGAAAAAAAAAGAGGTATTACTGTCAGAACATGTACCTCTTTACGAGAACAAACATCTTTTAGATTCAGAAAAAGGATCAACAAACCTGCTAATGTTATCCAAAGTAAGCTCATCGTTGAAAAGCTTTGCAAAACCCAAAATTTCATCATTTTGGACTAGTCGACCTTTTCGAACCTGCAAGGCAAGATCACGTGGGGAATGAAATTCAAATTCAAAAACCGAAAGAAAGAGTAGTGTCTGAGCCAAACACAAGATCCATGACTTGCCTTGTCTAGAAACTCAACCAGGTCTTGAGCGGTTTGCTTTGCTTCACCAGTTCTTGAATGTTTAACTTCCTTAGCCATCTCTTTGGCCGTTTCCTGAAGAAACTTAGCGTATTCTATCCTGGCAAGTAGCTTCCTTTTTAATGCTTCCTGCACATTAACAAAAGAGCAACATGGAAAAAAATGAGCAACGAGGAAATAAACGAAGGTGTAAAGCCTACACTCGTTGGAAACATACCTCTTCTTTCATCTTGTCCTGGAAAGTTGAGGGCAACATATTAGGGAAGAGCTTCAAGAAAACTGGCAGTAGAAACTCCATAAACGGAACGAGAATGAACACTGCAAACGGCACTAATCTAAAGATATCAGCTGTTGTTCGAGTTAGCTGTTGCCTTTCTCTTCTAGAGAGACTCTTTCCACCAGCCAACTTGAGCAGCAATCTTGAACTGATTCTAGTGTCAGCCCAGAGTAGTTTCGTCCCCAGCCAATAATGTTTCAATGTTGACACAAACTCTTGTTTCCAGTGAGTGAGCTTCTTCGCCCAATCCGCCCTGTAGAGAAAACAGAAACTCAGTACAGCAAAATTCAACACACGTTGTTAGAAGAAAGCTCAAACCTGCTCATGGAGGCAACAGCTCTTAAAGCAGGACCAATCCCAAGAATAAAAACCCAAGTCCTCTGAACAATCGACCGAGCAACCTTCTTGGATTCTTGAAGACGTTTAGCTTTCGCCTTTGCTTTAACACTGCTCAGACTTTCAACAGCTTGGTCACATTCCTCAGGAGACGCCTCTTTCCTATTCACACCAACCACATCCTCTTTCTTCTCCTCTTCTTCTGGTTTCTTAGCAGCAACTGTAGTAGCATTACGGATGGATACGCTCATGTATCTCATCCCTAGAGAAGAACCCATCTCTAAACTTCCAAAACCAATGCCCGAGAAGTGAGAACCATGGAATCTACGTCCAAAGTATCCGTCTTTAGCAGGCAAAAGAAGACCATATCCTCCTGTAAAGGACTTGCCTTTGGCTAAAGGGTCAGCTTCCACAAGAGGATGGTTGATAACAGAGTTTCCAAGTGACTGAAAGCTTTGAGGTGAACGAGCATAGACACTACTAAAGTAATCAGAAACGATACTCTTTCTCCGTAAGATCGCTCTTGACGCCATTTGTCTACAAAGGAATCAGCTTTGCATCTCCCACAAGAGAACAGAACCTAATTTGATACACGGAAGACAATCGCTAAATCAGAAACTACGAAACTTCCGTTGAACTCTAAGTATCAGAACCCGGTGAGAACCCAAACGATCAATTGAAATTGGTAGGAGAAGAAGTCGAAAACGACAACGTATCACTTACAAATGAGAAGAGGAATCTGGAGAGATGAGCTCTGATCTCCGGTGGAGCGTAATAAGTGAACACGCCGGAGAGGTTTTAGGGATGCGGCAAATAAATCGAGATAAAGGGTTTTATATGTAAATTACTCTTTTATATTCCTTTTTTTTTCTCTTTTTTTGTCTTTTTGTTTTGATTTTGAAGACAAAATAAATATATATATATATATTTTTTTGAACCAATATATTTTACTGAAACATTTTAAAAAACAAAAGCCAACAATCATTTTAAGTAGACAAATGTTTTCATTTAAGATTAAATTAAAATTTAATATTTAGTAAGTAATAAGTAATAATTAAACCAAGTTAATCATAGTTATAGTTCACAGCTTTACAAATTACATGGCTCCACGTCCTGAGTTCATATTTTCCAGTCATTCTGTTTTTAGAGCTTCAGTCAAATATGTTCATTATTTGTGTTAGGCCTTGGCCATATAAATTAGACTCGGCTTCACTTGAGTTTCATGAAATGTCCACTCTTGATCCCTAAGCTTTGAACCATACTCGGTTAGATTATTTCATCATTAAACACAATACAAAACCAAAACACATTACATATGTAAGCAGTTGTAGCTAATGTTACATTTTCATCATTATCTATTGTGAATTTCTTAGCATAGGTTGGTATGGTTTCACATAATCATACGAGCAATTTATCTATAATCTCACTCATGAGCAATCTTAAGAACTTGCTTCCCAAAGTTTTGTCCACGGAAGAGTCCAACAAGAGCAGCAGGACCATTCTCTAGTCCTTCAACAATGTCTTCAACATATATCAACTTCCTTTGTTTTATACATGGAAGCACAAACTCTAAAAACTTAGGGAATCTATCAATGAAGTCAATAACCACAAACCCTTGCATCTTGATCTTCTTGTAGATAACAACCGGTAGATTTTGAATCCCTTCTCTGGTTTCAAGATGGTACTGAGAGATCATCCCGCAGACAGCAATTCTTCCATATGTTTTCATGTTCAGTAGCACTGCGTCAAGCATTTTGCCTCCCACGTTCTCAAAGTATATGTCAATGCCTTTTGGGAAACATCTGCAGGAAGAACACAGAGGATCTTTTGATTCTATGTACCAAGAAAACTGAAATTATATATTAAAAACTGAATTCAAAACCTCTTTAAGGCAGCGTCAAGGTTAGGCTCTTCCTTGTAATTGAATGCATCGTCGAAACCAAGTTTGTTGAGCAAGAGATCAACCTTTATGAGAACCAAACAATACAAGAGAAAATAGAATGTTTAGTTTATTTATTTCTTTAAATGTTAAGTAGCTGAAAGTTGAACTATTTGATCAAATGTTCTAGAAATTTCTTGTCAGCTTATGACTGATTTATAAACCAATTTTTAGAACATTACTTCTAAGTTCTAACTGATAATTAAGTTTTAGAGCAAAATCTTCATTTCACCTTTTGTTTACTTCCGGCACTTCCAACAACATAGCAGCCCATCAACTTAGCAAACTGCCCCACAAGCTGACCAACTGCTCCTGAAGCCGCAGAGACAAAGACTGTTTCTCCTTTCTTAGGTGAACATATCTCATAAAGCCCAGCATAAGCAGTTAAACCTGTCAAACCTGTTATGTAATAACAGAGCTTTTAAGAAAATGTATATGAGTCCTTAACATTATGCTCTTTTGTAGTTTTTGCATACTTATTTATGTGCAAAATAAATCTGATACTAACCGAGGATTCCAGTGTAGTAAGAGAGAGGAACATTGATATTGACATCGATTCTGAAGCTACTGGTTGGGTTAATAATACTATACTCTTCCCAGTCGACCATTCCCCACACAAAATCACCTTTTGTGAAAGTAGGATCATCAGAATCTATTACCCTAGACACTCCATATCCAGATATAGGCTGAACATGAACAAAGTACCAACAACAAGTGTGTAAGGTAGGTGTGTGTGTGTGTGTGTGTTTGAGTGATGTTGTTACCTTGTCAGGGACGAAAGCATCCATGAGTGCTGAAGTTGATGGATTTGGTTCTCTCATGCGAATCCCCATGTAAGGATCACAAGAAAAGTAAAGATTTTTCACCAGAATCGTCTTGGATCCACCCTTAACCTTGAGTTCTATAGTGCCAGTATTATCAATAATTAGATCAGACTCTTTTGGGAAACCCTTAACGTAATTTCTAAGAGCATCTTTATCCCTAAACCCCAATTGGGGTTTCTTATTTTTTATGCTTTTTTCGAATTTATAAAAAAAAAAAAAAAAAAAAACTCAAACCAATCGCGGACCGCCATATGTCAATGGGGCCCGTGCACAGTGTAAGAGACCCAACCAAAACGTTTCTTATTTTGCAATTTTAGAACTTCTTTTCGCCTCGGTTCCCGCGTTTTATGGGGCCCTTTCCCTTAAGAGACTCTTAAGAGCCCTTGGTTAAAGGTGCTCTAAGTAATAATTGCTTGTTTCTCACGGTAGTCTCCATTTTCTAAGTCAAGACATACTTGTTATAGTCATATCAATATATAATATAGTCTACAGAACTTAAGTTAGGTTCACGTAACATGCATATGGATTCAATTGCATCCATAAAGCAGGTTTGGCACGATTATAACTGAAGAGATGTCAGACATTTCTAGGCTGTGAAAATGACTAGTGACTAATAAAATACATGTAAACGACTAGATAATGTATCTGAAAATAAGTCATTGTAGTTGAGTAGTTTTCTACAGAGTGCACACTAGCACACAGTAATTCCACCTAAGAATTAGATAGCTTTAACAAAAATAAAAGTTTATGATGAACGACATCTAGCTAAACGGCCTTGCACTTGGTTGCTACAGCTCCAACGAGCGTCATGGGTTTGCAATATTGTGCCATCATCAAGGGTAACGCCTTGTGCAAACTCCACTTGAACTAGTTAAAGGCATTCCCCCAAGAAAACTCTTCAAGTGTTCCAACTCATTAGCAGTTCCTCCGTAACCAATTAAGAACATGCAAAACCTTCACATGGAGTAGACACATTGTAGCATCGCCTGTGTAACCATCCAGACCTTGGAGAAGCATCAAAGTAAGTGATCAATAACTAAGTCCATCTCTGTCTCTCCTCTAGATGGGGCTATGCTTATTGAAAATATACCTGGATGATTAGAGTTTCAAGCTTTGGAGTCTGCTTTAACACATGGAGAAATCACCTGAATCATCACACACATATGCTTCAAGAATAGTCCAAGCTGCTTTTTAATGAGTTCTCTCTCAAGTGTAAAAACTTACATCAGCAGAAGCAGGAGTAAGATGCAGAGTCTCCACATTGCTTATCCCATTAATGAGACTAGTTGATTATTTTAGAATACTGAATATTCAGCCTAGCTTCGACTATGGACTCCAAGTTCACTTGTGGATAGTCTCTTCCAATGCATAATCAGAGTAGTCAAGGGAGACAAGATTCGGGGCTTCAAATGACATAGGCATACTATCAATCTCAGACTCAAATGTTGTAGTGAACTGATAGTTTCTTGATGCTCTGACTCGATATGAAGTATGGTACTCCTTCATAATCCTCGTGGATGTACAGACATCTCCTCAAAGCACCAAGCTCCAAGGCATTACATATCCAGCGTTGAACATGAGCCATCTCCCTTTCCTCGCGAAAGTGACATCTCAGAGAGAGAGTTGCTTGATAGGAGAAGCGGCGCATTGCAAAGTGAGAGTTCTATCCACAAAACTCCTGAACCTCTCCCCCCCCCCCCCCACCCACACTTTATTCCACCCTCTTCAGGTTGTGAATCATCCAAATCAAGGTTATGTACAAAGCTGCTAAATATTTATGGAAAAATGCCGAAAAGAGCAAAAAAAAAAAAATATATATATATATATATATATATTTCTACAACATCATTGAGCACAAATTTCACAAGTTTACAAGATCCATTCTTAACCAAAATTACATACCAAAATAAAACTTTACAATATTACACATTGTCATTGGTATTACTGCATCAAACCATGTGATTCTCATAACATTTACCGGTAGATAATGATGCAAGAAAAAACTATCAAGGTTACTAGCATTTATATTTACACTGTTAAAATATATATTTTATTTCTTAAAAATGGCAGAAATCCAATTGAAATAAAGTGAATTTTACTGTTCACAGAATTTTATTGGCTAGCGCATATGATTGATTGATTTTTTAAAATTACAGGATTTGACTTTAAGTCCTTATATCATTTTAAATTTGACGATTAGGCCATCGAAAACCTGATTAACAACTCCACCCCTCTACAAGCAAGGCATCATCTATTTTCTGAAGGAAGGTAAATAGACCTAGTAGTCACTGATCTCCCAACTCATCTCTTCCTCTCTCTTTCCTCAACGAGACTTTTGGGATCAGCCATGGATGAAGAGTACGAGGTTATTGTTCTCGGCACCGGTCTCAAGGAGTGTATCCTCAGCGGTCTCCTCTCCGTTGATGGTGTCAAGGTCTCTCGATTCGTCTTTGGATTATGTTCCCTCTGAGCTTTTGATTTCATGATCTGGTTTCGATTATTGCGTTGATCCGGATTAGGATTTCTACTTTTATTTGGTATATATATATGGCGAACGGATCTCAAATCAGATGAGATCTCCGATTGTATGATTTGAGCTTTGCCTTTTTCGATCTTGATATGGATGAGATGTTAGTTTAAGAAGATGATGATGATGATGATGATGCACATGTTTGGTTTGCGATTATCTTAGAAATGTGGAGACTTTGTTGCTATGTGATTGCTCACATGCGTTTCTTTGGCCCTCCCATGATCTGATATTTGATGCATCATTGATTTTTCCAGTAGATAAGATTTTTTTGTTTTGAAAAGGCGTTGCCTTTGTAGACTTACTGATTAGTGTTGTTTTGTGGATATGATGAGTAGGTGCTTCACATGGACAGGAATGATTACTATGGTGGAGAATCAACATCTCTTAATCTCAACCAGGTTCCTTCTTTCTCAACTCTTCTTTATAAGTTTTGTTTGTGGTGGTTTATTAATTAGCAGTTACATTTCTTATATGACTTTTCTTTTTTGTTTTTTTTTGTTTTTTTTTTCATTGGCAGCTTTGGAAGAAGTTCAGGGGAGAAGACAAGGCTCCTGAGCATTTAGGTGCTAGCAGGGACTACAATGTTGACATGATGCCTAAGGTATTTTTTCTTTTATGCTAATTAAGAGAAGCCTCCTGAACATTCACACTAACTCTTGTCTTTCAATATGATGAGCTCAGTTTATGATGGGAAATGGCAAGCTTGTTCGTACCCTTATACACACCGACGTTACAAAGTACTTGTCTTTTAAAGCTGTTGATGGAAGCTATGTCTTCGTTAAAGGGAAGGTACAAGCTTTTCATTGATGTATATAGGTTGCAGATTTTTACAAAAAAGTCATTTTGCTGATAACTCTACTATCACACAGGTTCAAAAGGTGCCAGTGACTCCTATGGAGGCCCTGAAGTCTCCTCTCATGGGTATATTTGAGAAACGTCGAGCTGGCAAGTTTTTCAGTTATGTTCAGGATTACGATGAGAAGGACCCGAAGACACATAACGGGATGGATTTGACCAAACTTACAACTAAGGAACTGATTGCGTAAGCTGATTTCCTAATGCCTTCTAGCGTTTCTGGTGTTACTGACATTCTATTAAGATTGTAACGATTTGGATGACATTTTGACAGGAAATTTGGTCTTGATGAGAACACTATTGACTTTATTGGTCACGCTGTGGCACTTCACACAAATGACCAACATCTCAATCAACCCGCCTTGGATACTGTAATGAGAATGAAGGTAAAGTATTGTTAGACTTGTCTTCCTTTTGTTTTATTTGTTGTACGTTTAGTTGTGAAGCAGCTAAGTTGACATTTTCGCTTTAAATGATTGGCTAGCTCTATGCGGAATCTCTTGCACGTTTCCAAGGAACCTCTCCATATATTTATCCTCTCTATGGGTTGGGAGAACTACCTCAGGTTTTTCTCTCATTCTGATATTTGCCTTGATTGCTTGATTTTTCCTGGAGGTTTAGATTATTAATTTCTTGATTCTTATGTGACTTTTCTCAATATCTTCTCCTTGTTCAGGCATTTGCACGACTTAGTGCTGTCTATGGTGGCACATATATGTTGAATAAACCTGAGTGCAAGGTATTTCTCTTCCTCCTTTTTATACCTCTTTGTTTATTTTTATTTTGGTGCAAATCTGTGAGAATGGTGTAATGTAGGATAGACTCATATACAACATTGTTAATAATATGGCAGGTAGAGTTTGACGAAGAAGGCAAGGTTACTGGTGTAACATCTGAGGGAGAGACTGCTAGATGCAAAAAGATTGTGTGTGACCCTTCCTACTTGCCAAACAAGGTAATATTTGTAGTTCTTACCATGTTCAAACTACAAATTATGATTTTTGTGTGTCCTTCCTTTTTTCTGGTTATTTAGTTTATGAATATGAAAACGTTTCATGATATGATGAGTACTCAAATTCAAACAGGTTAGAAAGATTGGCAGAGTTGCTCGGGCCATTGCTATCATGAGCCACCCTATTCCAAACACCAATGACTCTCACTCGGTACAGGTCATCATACCTCAAAAGCAGTTGGCCCGTAAATCTGACATGTAAGTTTCTTTTGTATTTTTCTTTTTTAATGTTTTGTAGTGCCTAAGCTCCATCTCAATACCATATTGCATATGTTCTTAAGCTTGCTGTAAGATTATCTTTCTTTCATATAGCTGGAAACCCTCTTTAGACCGTAACTTGATTGCACATCCACACACAGACAGTTATTTTGCCATGTTTGAAAGTTACAGTGATGTTTTGCCATTTGTTACCACTCTCTTCATTTTTTCTGTTGGTTCTGATGTTATGAGAGGTCTTTTACACACTGACAGGTATGTCTTCTGTTGTTCTTACTCCCACAACGTTGCTCCCAAGGGAAAGTTCATCGCATTTGTGTCGACAGATGCAGAGACTGATAACCCTCAAACTGAACTAAAGGCTGGAATTGATCTATTGGGTCCTGTTGATGAGATATTCTTCGACGTGTATGATAGATATGAGCCTGTCAACGAGCCTGCTCTAGACAACTGCTTTATATCAACGGTAAGCTGAGACCAATCTTTAGTTTCTATATCAGTTGACTGCTTTAAGTATCTAACCCTTTCCTTGTTTGTCATTACAGAGCTATGATGCTACAACACACTTTGAGACAACTGTTGCTGATGTGTTGAACATGTATACCCTAATCACTGGAAAGGTAAATGTTCTGAAATTCCCTGCGGATGTATTTATGTTGACGCCATCGAAAGAACAATCTCTGGTTTCCTTTACATCCTTCACAACAATCTTGTGTTTTTCTTTTCTTTCTTGTGCTGCAGCAACTGGACCTAAGTGTTGATCTGAGTGCAGCAAGTACTGAAGAGGAATGAGGAACATGTGGTTCGCTCTCTCTAGTTGTTGTGTCGACTCGTGCTTTTGTGTTTTTTTTCTTTTTTTCTTTTGTGTTTGAAGACCAAAAAAGACCAATGCTCATGTTAGTTCCCCTTACTGTTGAATTCGGTTAAGACTCCTCTTTGCCATTACTTTGTGTTTACTTATTATTCTCGTAATTGTTTTTCAGAATGTAATCGTGTATGAATTTAGTGATGCAATAACTAAGCAGAATGTTAACGAGAAATAATGACTCACCTTAAACTGAGAATACAGGATTGATGATCATGGATGCGAGTTGCATTGAATGACAACTCACAAGAGGAAGCAACTAGTTAATTTTTAAATGGGTTTGTAACCTTGAACAAAAGGTTTCGTGGTGTAGTTGGTTATCACGTCAGTCTAACACACTGAAGGTCTCCGGTTCGAACCCGGGCGAAGCCATTTATAATTTTTGGCATAACTGAATTCAAAATGTTTTAAGATTGAAAAAACATGAACGCAAAACAAACCCATTTTAAGATTTAAAAAAGAACGCCGTTGCCGGGGATCGAACCCGGGTAACCCGCGTGACAGGCGGGAATACTTACCACTATACTACAACGACCTTGTTGATGACATGTCATCTACTTTTAATAAAAAAAACTTGGAGCAAATAACGGTTAGTACTAGTCCAAGCCGGTTGACTACATTTGGAAGATAGTAAATAACCTAAACGTTAAGATTCTTTGATGTGGCTGATCATAATCAGTGTGTTTACTTTATTTTGTTATAACACAGCATCAAATCTTAGTATCGATGGAGAAAAGAATGGTGTCTTGAGACGTAAACTGTGACAAGTAGGACAAAGTTACAAAACGAAGAAGAATGATGTCTTTAGTGAAACTGGTCAAAGTAATTGCCAGTCATCTTCATGCTCCTCACCAGATATCTCTGTAGATGATGCCACAGTGCTGGTTTCTGCAATTCCACGCTCACCAGCTCTGTGAGATTGAGTCACCGTGAACAATGGAGCGCCGCTGGAGTCTCCTGCTAGCTTCGTTGCTCGTATACAGAAATCATCAAAATCATCTGTATTACCGAAGTAGCAAGTGGTATCAGCAAAATTATATAAACCGGTATTGAGCCGACACTAAAGCGTATCATTAGAAACCAGTACAAGGACAAACCTTTGTCCCGGCAATAGAATCCAACAGCTAGAGACGGGTCGAGTGACTCCAACGGAACATAACGAAGAGTACTGTAGATAGCATATAAGTAGGAGTAATACTAAATGAGAGCCATGTGGAAACAAAGAACTAAATGAGACTAAAATGATCAATAAACTCACTTGCAATGGTAACACGATGTGTCAACATCTTTAGTTTCTTTGTTGACTGTCAGTACCTACCAACCATTACCGATAAGGCTCAATCAGTAGATTTACTAATGTGACAGAGACAATATAATAATATCATGAATATGGACCACCTTGATGTATCAAACATCAAATCAAAGCATGCCAGATCAAAAGTTTAGTAGTATTTTCGGTAATTATAATTTTTTCCTTAATCTAAAACGAGGATTTATAAGTAGTGATCAGGAAAACCTGTTGAACATCGTGTGGGTCAAGGTAGAAACCTTTGTCTTCCTGAACTCCAACTATGTAAGTTGATGCACCTGGTTTGCCACCCAAAATCCCCAGGCTTTGAGGGAAACTGAAAGTGGCTATCAGAGATGGAATGTACCTGGCAGCAAATCATGTTACAATCATATCCTCTCCATAGTGTATTGTTAGATTCATGTGCGTATCACTAAAACGCGATCAATTGGACAACGTCACAAACCTTGGGTTCACTTTGTCAAGTCCAAGAACCAGTGGGACCAAGAGAAGAATTGACGTCCACTCAGTTTCTCCTTCTGAATATTCCAAACAAGTTTTGGTGACATCTTCTATACATAGAATTGGAGCTCCACCTCTCTCCCCATCTTCGCTACCAGAAACGATATGAACAGCCATGGAACACGAACGGTGGTCAACATCAGATTCTTTTCTCTTCCGAGCTAATGATTCCCATGATCGACAAACTGCATATGGTCCTACCCATGACCCAGCAGCCAGGCCATAAGATTCTCCAGCTAGTATAAGATTGTGAATCGAGAACGCTGAAGCCTCAGAATCACCAAAGAGTTCTAAGATCTCTAAGTATTCCTCTTCAGGCGGCTGCATTATCAAACCCAACAAGCTCATTACAGTATTGTATATTTAGTAACTAAGACAGAGGCTGAAAAACACAACAACTACCTCGGATTTTTTTTTCCTCCAAGACCTTCCCAGCCTTTGAAATAGCAATGCCTGTTAAAGATAGGTCGCATAAGAGAATGTGTAACTTCAAGCTATAAGATAAATAATTAATCACAAAAGCAGACCTGTGCAAAGAGCATCTGGCCGCTTCGAAGCATGCAACCCCAACCAACATCACTAGTATAAGTTGTGTCTCCAATAGGCTCAAAACCTGTAAAAAAAAGAACACAATGAGTTTTCTTCTGTGACCACTTAACACTAGCTTTGATTTGAAGTGAATCTACAAACAACCTCTACGATATGTCATTAGTATCAAGGACGAAAAGTCTTGTCTGAAAGCATCCAATACACAGCCAGGATCTGCATCTTCTGAGGATTCTTCACCTTCAGAGATTTTGTAACAGACACCCAGTAGCCAAATCTCACTTGTAGTGCTGGGAATGCCGGTCCTACTCGGCCCAAGAACACGATCTTGAAACCTCCTAATTGCACCACTAGCCATAGAAGAAGCTGTGTTTACAATTACTGTCCAACCATTAAGTGTGGATTTATCACGTTTCTCATCTGCGGTTGATGAAGAACATTTTGAAGGAAGAAATCTGTCACACATAGCCTTCAAAGACCCGAATAATGCAACATGTCGTCTTGTCTGATGAAAGCAAACTAAACCCAGAGAATCTCTACCTTTTTCTGCAATTAAGAAGGATGAGAAAACGAAAATACATCAGGTTAACGTTGACGTAGCTCTAAAAGTCACACACACGGTTAGAAACCTAGAGAGCCAAACTGATATAAAAGCAAAAGCATAAACCACAACAATGCTCTCACCAAATATCTTACTTCTACAGTCCAGAATTAGAAACGAACAGAACTTCAACAAGTTTATTATATCAGCCAGGTCAACACTAAACAGACTTAGCTCCTCAAAGTTAGCTAAAGCACACAAATTTAAACAGAAAATCAAAACTGACGTCCTCACAAATCAGAACAACAGACTTAGCTCTTAAAGTTAGAGAAAAGCACACAAATTTAAACCTAAATTGAAACTGATGTAAAAGCAAGCATAAACCACAACAATCCTCACAAATCAGAAACGAACAGAACATCAACACGGGTTTGTTTATTATCAGACAATGAATCATAGAGAATGTAATGTACACAACGATTAAAGATTAAAAAAAAAAAACATAATAAATACATCGTAGCTACTCGATTCCGAGACATCACGTTGAGCAACTACAACAGAACTAATCGAAATTTGAAAATTAGATCATGCAATCGACACAAAGAGACCTCTAAATCAATTTACAGTAATCACAATTGCTAAACTTATACAGCACAAAATAAGCACAAGAGTAGGAGGAGCATATGCACAAAGATTCCTACTCCAATTCGAGGAACGAACGAGAGTTTGGATAATTCGTAACAGAACAGAACAGAAAGAAGGATCACCTGATTGAAAAAACAATCGAATCGTTCAGGCTGACTCGGAGATGAGACCTCAGGGGACGAAGAGACGAAGAATCAACGGAGACGAAGAATAGAGGAAGTTTGAATTGGAGAAGATCGATTTCGTGTTTAAGGGAAAATAATATAAAGTTTCGTCTTCTCTCTCTCTTCTCTTCTCTTTTTTTACGTAATTATCTTTTGCTTCGAATCTGGATGATAAACTTTAACATTAATTAAACATTGCATTACCATGTAAATCTAGAAAATAATCAAATAGTATATAGTTATCGCCGAATAAACGTGGATGCGACTACCTAACAATATTACTTACTATCACGTTAATTATTGTTTGTTACCGCGATAAATTTCGTGGGATTTACTTTGGGCCAGTCAACTAAAAAGCCCATTCAATCCTAAATATTTTCCGGCCTGCATCACTTAGTGAATTTATCGTTTTACCCTTTGCGCGTAGTAGTATTTTAAAGCCAACCAAACTGTCTTGGTTAAGCATGTGTGTAGACTTTACTGTTGTATGACTTGTATCCAACTCGAATCAGTATTTTTTTTTTTTTTTTTTTTTTTAACCACAACTCGAATCAGTATTATACAGTATATATATGTTTTGGACCAAAGTGTTGTTGATGTAAACCGGGGTGGGTTTGGTTCTAACCATTATATAATAATTCATGTTCAATGAAACACATAGTTTTTAAAAAAAAAGAAACAAGCAGTGTGCAATCTCAAGAACAGAGTATATGAGATAAAACGAAAAGAGGATCTGAATCAGTAATCGTCTCCCTTGGAAACAACTTCTTTGCAAGTAGGTCGGAGTAAAATGGTATGCTCAAACTGTGATACATAGCTTCCCTTCACATCACACAGAGGAGGATACGGCTGGATATAAAAACACAGAACAAGACTCGTAAGCATTTTCTCTCATCAGACTCATTTAGACTAGTGTTGTGAATGGTCTAAGAAGAGTGTTGTTACCTGAACAATGCCAGCGTCGCACAGATTCTTTAAAGCCATTAAATATTTGGTTTCACCAATACGGTCCAAATAACGTCTGCAGAAGGCTAGAGTCGAGAAGTTGTTGTTGATAGTTGCAAGGAGTTGTTTTGCTCTAGGTAACCTCAAGGGGACATGACCAACATCAAAGTTCTTCATGTAGTGGCTACATTCTAAGTCTTCTCTCACAAATCCTTTCCCTGCAACAGAACCACAAAACAAAGGATTAATCACTGGTGAATCCCAACGATGCAGTGACTTTTTTCTCTCTCTTACCGGTTGATCCAAATGTTTCAATGGCATAAAATTCACCCTCTTCCATTTTTGTCTGCTCGCCTCCTTTAACTATGGGAACTGATTTGCCAGCATGTATCTGGTAAGGTCCAATGCTGTGGCCATTCAAGTTTCGGATGCTTTTAACTACAAGAAAGAACAACACAGGTTATGATTTGCAACTGATGTACAATGGTTAATAGATTTGAGAATGGATATCAGTACCTGGGAAGACCTTTCCATTGATTTCAACCTCATAAGATTCCATCACCTCCTGAATTGCAGCACCAATGTCACCGAGACGAACATCTATTCCAGCTTCCTGAACCAGCCAAGAAACATACAAAGAGTTAAGAGTAATAACTATGTGGTTCCTAACATGTCAAAGCCTAAATGAATTCAATTTTCACACTGTACTTATTTAAGCTTACAAGCTAGAAACTCAGTTCAATTACCACTGTAGTTGAAAGACAACATAATTAAACAAAACTAGAACAAGGCCCTACAAAGATGGTTCATCCCATTGGTAGTAGTTCATATTAGCAAAAGCACAATCAGTACCTTGATGCCGGTATAAGTAGCTTCACGGGAGGCTGCTAAGAGAGGATCATACATAGGGTTGAACGCAACTGTAAATGCACAGTCAACAATATGTCCTGCAAATAAACAAGAGATGTTTATTTCACTCTGACATTTGAACAGAGGAAAAACGAAACAAAGGAAATTTGCTGTTATACCATCAATATGTGTTCCAAAATCCAACTTCATAACATCGTCGTATTGAAGTACAGTCTTGTCTCCAGAGTTTGGTGTCCAATGAGCAGCGACCCTGGAAGTTAAAAAACCATTAGAGAAACATAACTACTAAAGAAGATTATTGATTTATTGATAGAAAGAGAAAGTTGAAGGCAACCAACCAATTCAAAGAGCATCCTGTAGGGAAAGCAATACCAGCTTTCAGACCATTCTCTGATATAAGCTTCCGAACAGTATCCTCAAGTGTCTCACATATATCAGTCATCAACATTCCAGGCTTCACTATGCTTCTTACATATTTTCTAACCTGAAAAATTATTAAAAAAATATTTGAAAATGCCAGAAGAAAATAATCTATGGTCATTTAATCTGTTAAAAAAAATCAACCTGGCGATGAACTTCTGCAGCCTGGCGTACAGAGTTGTATATTGGCTTCTCCAAACGCTCCAAATCTCTCTTTTCTTCAGATGTTGTTCTCCACAAATTGCTACATTACAGTGATAAAGGTAAGGAAGTGAAGAGTTTTGACAAGAGACAGACTCAACAGATGAAAAAGACAAAAGTTATATGTACATTTTTCCACAATATCTAAACCAATTGCACTTGTATGAAACTTACTCGTCCTTATACTGTTGGATTTCACCTTCAGGAAACTCTCCAGATGGGAAAAGCTTAACGACAGGGATTGTAGGTGGATCAGTCTGTTGGGTCTTCTTCCTGCAAACAAACATAACCGAAACACATCACTAAAAGCAAACACCAAAACTAGCAAAACTGAAAGAAAAAGACAACCAAAAAAAAAACACTTCTTACTTGCTTTTACTCTTCTTTTTCTTCTTCTTCTTCGTCGTTGAAGTCTCACCTTCAAAAGAACAAAAGAAACATGCAATTATTATATCAATCAACCTAAGAACAATAAATCAATCTAGAAACCATCAAAGCTAGTTCCTTTAGCAAAATACAACAGAGAGATAGCTAAAGGATCCTTTTTTATCCTAATGGGTACATGAAACAGAGTCGCAAAAAGCTCAAAACTACATGATCAATCAGACCACCGAGAATAAAGTATTCACCTTTGCTTCCTCCTTCTTCTTCATCTTCTTCGTTCTCCTCATTTGCGTCTTCTGTAATCTCAAGCTTCTTCGAAAGCTCTGACTCTAACGGTTCCTCTTTCCCTTTGGAGGAGGAGGAGGAGTCAGCGCCGCCATTCTCCACCACTGGAGCTATAACGACTTCTGGGTTTTCGCTCGCCATCGTAATCGATCGTACAAAAAATCCGACAAGAGAGGATCGGTGAAAGCTAATGTATACGAAGAAGAAGTAAACAAGTTATTACTCCTCCTCCGACACTTTTTCCGTCTTTTGTTTCTGGAAACCCTCGGAGTTTTGGGAATTTGCACAATTACACTCTTATTAGTACTTATATTATTTACAGTAACAACCTATTACTTATGTATTATGTCAACACAGTTCCCCCACCTTATTGAGCCTTACAAACATCTTATCATGGGCCGGGCTTGGTAATATACTGTGATATGCTTCTCGAAATTGAGAGAGATTGAAGAAGAGAGATGAGAAAGAAATTAAAGGATAGAGCTAGATTTTGTTTATTACACAAAGACTTCCTTTTATTGGAACAATTGTATTGACTGAGATAATTAAAAAATAAAACAATTGTATTGATTGACTTCATTCATTAAGGCGAATCGAGAATATAAATAAAAGTCATACTAACAATTTATAAATCAAAGTTGTATACATCATCATTCCATATACAATATAAGATAAAACAATATGACAACTCCTAAAGTCCTATGTTTTAAGAGTAATTTCGACATTGGCAAATCAATTAGAAAGTTCATTGGACATAAATATACAAACAAAACAAACATATTATCTCTAACGATCAGCTAACTGACAGGACAATATGTTTGATTAGTTTTTACACTATGCAATTTACCTTTCATAATTAATCATAAAATATCAAATTTACTCAAAAAATTAAAAATATATATTTTAAAAAAATTAAGGAGAATTTAGTATTCACAAATTAATTAGAAAGTTAAATTCACATAGGTGTGTGTAAACAAAACAAACATATTATCTCTAACGATCAATGAATTGACAGGACAATATGTTTGATTAGTTCTTACACTAAGCAATCCCCTTTCATAATTAATCATAGAATACATAATTGCTACCAAAATAATTTTAAAATAAATATTTTTCTAAGAAAAAAATGATAGTAATGTATACATGGCTGTTAGAGCACCACCGTATCATAAGGGCCTTGACTGCTCTTTCTTCTTCGTCTTCACCATCCCCCACTTCAGCTGCTTGATCAGTTGTATATCTAAGAGAAATGTTCATCCTGCCCATACCAAAAGGTTCTCTACTATGAGAAAATGACTTCATGAATTAATTAAAATGCATAATGCTACACTACTTCACTAACTGATACTATGTAATACTTTCCACGGACCACAATTTAAAACTGGATATTTCAAATAATGAGCACATATAGAAAAGAGAAATTACAAAACCTCTTCAGTAACTGCTTTAACTTGCAGAAGCTTCTCAGCATGTTCAATATCTTCTGGATCACTATCACTCTCCCAATCTGGTCTAAATATATTTAAATAAAAAAGGAAGACCATCAGTTACCAGCAGTCACAAGTAAAAATGGAAAATAGTTTTACATTCTTTCAAAAAAAAAAAATGACAAAAAAGCTCGAGGCTCTCACCTCAGCTCTTGGATTTCCACCACTGCACTTCAACATCAGGTTTAAGAGTTTCTCCTCTGATAACTTTTAGTTTCACATTCTGTTTTGGAGTTTGATAGCCACTGTCATGTAATAACAAAAATAGTTTTTAACACTTGTCAGATCCTAGTTGAAAAGAGACAAGTATAAAGGAGATATATAAGTGATTGTTTATATGGTAAAGAAACATACCGTCATGGCTGTCCAAACAGAGGATGAAACTACACTTTGAATCTTTCCATGGATGTCCTTAACGATATACCTTGCTAGATCCACCGAGAGAGAAAGAAAGAATGGGAATAGAGAGAGATTAGAAATGAGAGACTAGAGAGAGAGAGAGAGAGAGATGTGAGATTCAAATTATGTTTTGCTTCTTTCTACAAAAATGACTAAACTGTTTTTTATATACAAAAATAATAACGCAACGGCTATTTTTACTGTACCGTAAGTATTATTTGTTTCATTTAATTTTAAAATCCCGTTTTTACTTTCAATTTTTACTTTTTGTATTCAATGATATAGGTAGGTAGGGGCCATGTTCCAAAAATTATGTAATATGCTTTGTGTTTTGCTGTTATGGTTTCACTGGACTTTACACTGTTTCAATTGTATCAAAACGTTCTTTAAGTTTCATTTTGTTATCGTAGCTTCAAGCAATATGCCTTTTACAAAAAAAAAAAAACTGCAAGAAAGAAAACAATTGAACCATTCTCTAGTTATGATAGAACATATTATTTGGTACTGATACAAAGACTAAACTTGTTTTTATAAGAGACTGTAAACGAGAAACAGCAAATAGGAGGTAATGTGGACTTAGGCCTGATCTAACCCCATCAGAGAGTCCAGTAAGTAATCTTATCATAATAATGCTAATTTATTGATTTGTTCAACCAATGTATGTAAGATTTATAATTAGCAAGAGTGGAGCAGAGGAGAAAGATCATTGACAGAAGATTGTGGACAGCTCTTAAAACGCAGGTTGCACATGTGTAGTGAACACATTGCAGCATTAAAATCACCTAATATATAGAACCCAGTTCATGGAAAGATTAAAGAGATTGATTGAATAACTCAAGTCATCTAATCAAGTCATCTAGTTATATGAGTTATAAGTGAATTATATGAAGAATGGATTTGTTTGTTTAATTGATTATAAATCTATGGAAGGTAGTACATTAATCTAGGTTTGGCCTAAAACAATGTTTCTAGTCATCTTATGTTGTTGCTTTTTCTTTGTACAACTATGAGGTTCTAAGTTGTGGATGCATCTAGGATGAAGCATAAATCATGTAATTTAACTCTTTTTGAAGATCCGAAAAACTTATATATGATCTACATATGATCCCTCAGAGTTACTAGATATTTTCAACTCATCATCATTGATACATTGTTTCGTTTGACTATATATACTTCTAAAAATTAGTGTAAACAACCCATTCTAAGCACAACAATACAACTCTCACAATTTTGATTTAGAATGTTAAATTATATGAGAATTTACATATGATTGATTGTGTTATAATAACTAAACTTATACTATCAGAAAATCGAAACACGTTTTTCTCCTGTTTAGTTTCACATCTAAGTAAACACTACAAAAAAACAATCATGCATGTAAGACTATTCTGGATTAGAAGAACATGATAAGAAAAAAAAACATTATTTTAAGAAAACTATGATTGTTCAGAAACGAAATACTTTTGACAAGATCGCTCATAAAAGTTGCTAAGACATATATTAAGATTGTCTCCATAGCAAATTAAACACCATTGGTTTATAATAATTAAAAGAAAACAAAGAAACAAACTTGTTAGGTTTCATTGAAAAGCCCATTGGTTCTCCTTGAGAACCTCAGCTTCTTCCTCTGGCGTGTAATCATTAGGGATGCCAAACTTTGCGCGAATCTCTGCACCATCCTTGCATGCTGCGATCATATCAGCAACTGTCTGGCAAGCAAGATCAAGCAAGCTTGCAACGTTCAAGTAATTCGCAGCCAAGATTATGTCAAACATAGTAGACTGTTCCATTTGCATGAACTCAGCGTCCCACTTCTTGAGATCCTCCTCGGATGAAGAAGAGGACTCACTTTCACTTACATGCTTGTTGCAGTATTCTAACACCATGGCTAAGATTTTGCTTGTGACGTTCGAAATAGGGATCTCACCATCACTGCAATTGTCTTCTATAAGATTTGCTAAAGTCTGTGATTGACGTGCCACAGCTTCTTCTACCTCGAAAGTTTCACCGTCAGAGCTTTTCAACACTATCTTCTTTGACATCTTTGCTTGTGCTGTGAGTTTCTCTCAAAGGATTTTGATTGAATGGTTAAGGTAGTGAATGAAGTTATGAGCCGATGCTTGTTTGTATTTATAAGCCCTAGTTTTTTTAGAGTCGGTGAGGTTATCAGCAGTTAGTTCCCTTTTATTAAGGAAATAGTTTTATTTCTTGACTGCTTCAAGGAAAAGGTAATTTGTCAATCATTCTTAAATACTTTTGTTTTACTAATATTTAAGATTATATTGAACCATATTTAGAGGATTTGGTTCAATCCTTACTTTCTATAAGTCTATCTATAGATTTTTCAAATTTACAAAATTTAAAATTCTAAAATCTATTCAATATTCATTGATTTATTTTTAATAACTTACTCAGAAACTCCTTTGGACTTTATTTCAAATGGATTTATATACAACTGTTTATAAGAATAGTTTGAATAACATTATACTTAATAGAATATTTGAAATTTTAGTTAAATAATATTAGATTTAACATCATTTAATTTTAAATAACATCAGATTTTGATAATATAAATTAGGTTTGAGCATTTCGTGTATCAGTTCGGTTTAGTTTGTATTTCATATATCAGTTAGTTTGGTAGAGGACTAGATGATCCATTTAATACCTGATTATTTCGGTCAGTAAGTCATTAAATAATTATTGAATCTAGACTTATTAAAAATCCATCATTGAATTAGGATTCCCTAATAGACTTTAGTAAACCATGGAAACCAGTTAAATTTGTCCACAAGCCACTTGGTGATATGCCTAATCTCTAATAATTGAATACATTAATTTCATACGATTTCTTTGATGATAAATCTGAAACTTGGTTCCTTTCCTTCTTGACTTGATGCAACGAACATTGAGGAAGCTAGTTTGTCTACCATCTTATACCATTAAACCATTACCAGCATCAGTGTTTTCCTCATTTCTGTTAATTAACTAAGTTCTACACTGTTTTCCCCACACCAGACGCATTCCCATCCATAACCAAAGGTGATAATCAAACTTGAAAAAAATTGAGAAGAAGACAAACCAAAAGTTATAACCAAACTTAGTTTTTAGATATAACTAAAAACTCTAGAAAATGGAGTAGACTGGTCTACATTCACAACCATCCCGAGCACAATACAACTTTAACAATTTTTATTTTAGATTATATATATATATTGAATCTCTAAGGACATTCAGGGTTACGACCAGGACCACCATAGTAGAAAAAAACCTTGTATTGTTTATCATAACCAGTTTTAAGATCATAACAAGTAGGTCGACTCACTAATGTTTGAACTCCAACCGGATCTATTATACCATCATTCATATCAATGATTTTGATGACTTCAAAGCTACTTGCTTTTCCGAATCCTTCACTTGGAAAATGTCCACTTCCCATTTCAGTAGTGGTGTGTTGTCCGTTTTTCTTCGTGTTCACCACTTCACCTCCCCATTCAATCGTGCTTGCCCCTTCATCTGCAAGGTTTGTGAATAGCTCTTTTGGCCAATACCCTATCAACTCTTTTTCATTCAGTTGTAACCACCAGTTTCCTGTCTTTGGATCCTAAGAAAAATATAACAAATAAACTACGGTCTAAATGTAAAACTTATAAATTTGATGTGTACTATAATGTACATGTGTGTATGCCACCATATAAATTTTTTTTTTAATTAACTAAACCAACCTTCCATACTTGTACGGTAAATTTAACTTGTGGACCATTATAGGTGGAGATGGGGGTTAACAAATAACCAGGGGTGAGTCTTTTGTTTATTTGAACAAAGCCGGAGCACATGAGATTGTAGCATCCTGTATTCTGGTAATTGTCGTTCTGTTTTTATTATTTTATTTATCAAAAAAGTTAGTCATTAGAAATTCATTTTATATAAAAAACAGGTAATACTTAATAATAATAATAATAATATGAAGAAGCAAAAATGTAATTACTTTTTTGAGAACTTACTGTCCAGTAGATAAAAAGTCGAGGATTGTCATCACCATATAGAGTCGGGTTGACATGTGAACCAGCTTCTATAGTATTCAAACCAGGACCAAATTTGCCTCCAACGATCCATATCTGTGATATACTGGATTCTCCTGCTTCTATCCGCGGTTTCCATACATTTATTTGTGCTTTCGTTCCACGGTAAGGACCACCATTAACATATGTGATAGCATACTACAAAAGAAAACATATAGTTCAACAAATTAAGGTTTAAATCTGATGAACAATAACAAGTATTGATAGTTTTTTTTGATAATTTGGGGTATCCGACGGAGCTAGGACTGAGTAATCCCTTAGAAGCATGTTCACTGGTGCTAGAAAGACCTAGTTGCTCGTAGTGGAATTAGAGACCCACGTCGTATGGCTGCACATGTTTATTATCGTGGAGTTGCTTCAAACATGGATCGCTTAACTCACCGGAATTCTCCTACAAATATTGATGATTTGAATATCGAATGCATACGCATACCTCGTGGCCATTATCTACACTTATATCGGTCGGGTGATAGAACTGATGAGGCTGAGAGATATTCATTTTTTTCCCGTAATTCTTGATATTATCTACTCTTAGAAGATCTTCTTTTGTTATTCTTTTGATTGGAATAGTGTTTTCAGGGCACTCTCCTGCCAATTTCCAAGGATGAACTATATTTTCTGGTTGTTCTTGGTCGTTGATTGGTGCTGGAGCATTGTTTTCTTCAGCTAAAACCTCATGCGGATAAGAACTAGGTGTCATCTATTTTCAATATTTTAAGATATATTGTAGTGATAAATGTCAGAGTACGTATATGTCATGAAATAATAACTAGAAAGAAATGGCAAAAAAAAAAGAACCTGAATTGTATGGTTTTTGAGCATGGGATGATCAAAAGCTGGTTGCTTCGCGATAGATATGCAATCAATTATCTCTCCGTTTGAACTCTGATCAATACAAAAAGACACATTTGTAAGAAAATTATTTTAGACTTGTAGTTGAATGTAGTTTTGTTCTTTACGTCAAGATTGTAGATAAAATATGCATGTATACACTAGATCATGAGAAGTCAAAATATTAAAACTGTAGACCCCATTCTAACAAGTATGAACTATTCCTTTGATACAATAAACAAATACCTCGATGGATTTTAGAGCTTGCTTGTTGAGTTGCTTAAGCCTGAGTTCAATCTCATGTTTTTGTTGACCAGAAATGTTGACTTTTCCAGCCACTGGCTTCACTATAATTGTTACCGTCACCGTTAGCACAACCAGGAGACATCTCACAACCGATTGCAGCGTCAAGAAACAGACAGGCATGACTTGTGCAATTTGAATTGGATCAAAGAGAGTAATCTAAGCAAAAGAAATAGACAACACAAAGAATTTGTTCACCAGTTCACAGCTTCAAACCTCTATTTATAGAAAAAGATCTTGGGTGTAACTGGATTATCATATTTTAGAATGAAATGATGTGGAATGGTTGATTCCATTAAGTTTACAGATTTTTTTACCATTTGCTATTAATGGAATAGAATGGTCATTTCATCAATTCCAAAAATAAATTAGATAGAATACAAAGAGAATGTTTCCATAACAAATGAATGAATAAAATAAATTTCATTCCATTTTTTGCAGTATTCCATTTATATCATTTCATTTTTATTGTTCAATTAATTCCGTTTTAATTTACCAGTTACAACCATTTTGTCTCTTAACCTCGCTATAATCTGAGAATTACAAGCTATTTATAGCAATATATATATATATATATATATTGCAAATAAAAACTTTAGAGAAATAATTGTGTTTTGTGTGGCTTAGGTTATAGATATTTTAGGATATGGTATATCAATATAACTAAAACAGAAGATATTTTTTAAAATCCTCTTGATCTTCTTCTTATATTACAACAGTGTCACTGCCTTTTATTTTTAATTAAACAAATGAAAAAATCCATTATATATATAATTTTAATTGAATCAAAGCAGTTTCACTCAATCTATATTATTAAATCTAGTGATTCATCTACCACTGATACTGTCTACGATAAAAAACCCCAAAATCATCAACATTTCTATCTTAAGTGAAGCGGTCTTCTTCTAAAAATGCAGTATGATACAATTTCACAATCAAGGTTAGCATCTCTGTCATTCTTCTACTTCTTCTAGACTGCATTTACTGAATTAGAAAAACATGCTTCTTTTGTCCTTTGCAGCATTCCTGACCTGAAGTCAAGTGGTCAACGGAGCATCAAACTTGGACAAAAATTGTGAAAAAGACAAACCAAAAGTTATAATCAAACTTAGTTTTTAGTTATAACTAAAAACTCTAGAGAATGAAGTAGCATCATGCCAGAAGAAAAGAGAAAAGTAGACTTGGTCTACATTCACAACCATACGGAGCACAATACAACTTCAACAATTTTTAATAGATGCCTTTTTCTCAAAAAAAACAAACAAACAATTTTTATTAGATTTTATATAGATATGCAATCTTTAAGGACATTTCGGGTTACGACCAGGACCACCATAGTAGAAAAAAACCTCAAATTGTTTATCATAACCAGTTTTAAGATTGTAACAATTAGGCCGACTCACTAATGTTTTAACTTTAACCGGATCTGTTATAACACCATTCATATCAATAATTTTGATGACTTCAAAGCTACTTGCTTTTCCGAATCCTTCACTTGGAAAATGTCCACTTCCCATTTCAGTGGTTGTGTGTTGTCCATTTTTCTTCTTGTTCACCACTTCACCTCCCCATTCAATCACGCTTGCCCCTTCATCTGAAAGGTGTGTGAATAGCTCTTTTGGCCAATACCCTATCAACTCTTTCTCATTCAATTGCAACCACCAGTTTCTTGTCTTTGGATCCTAAGAAAAATAACAACAAAAAACTCTGATTTGTAAATGTTATAAATTTGATGTACACTATAATGTACTGCCACCATATAAGAATTTTTTTGTTAATTAATTAAACCAACCTTCCATATTTTTATGGTAAATTTATACTGTTGCCCATTATAGGTGGAGATGGGTGTTAACAAATAACCAGGGGTGAGTCTTTTGTTAATTTGAACAAAGCCGGAGCACAAAAGATTGTAGCATCCTGTATTCTGATAATTGTCGCTCTGTTTTTATTATTTTATTAATCAAAAAGTTAGTCATTAAAAGAAAAAAATATGAACATGAAAAAAATGTAATTACTAGTTTATGAGAACTTACTGTCCAATAAATAAAAAATCGAGGATTGTTATCACCATATAGAGCCGGATGGACATGGGAACCAGCTTGTATTGAATTCAAACCAGCATCAAATTTTCCTCCTGCGATCCATATCTGTGAGAAACTGGCTTCATCTATTTCTTGGACCCGTGGTTTCCACACGTTTATCTGTGCTTTAGTTCCACCGTAAGGACCAGCATTAACAGATGTGATCGCATACTACAAAAAGAAAACATATAGTTCAACAAATTTAAGGTTTTAATGTGAACAAGTATTTGATGATTTGAATACATGTATACACATACCTCGTGGCCATTATCTACACTAGGCTGAGAGATATTCGATTTTTTCCCGTAATTCTTTAAATCATCTACTCTTAGAAGATCTTCTTTTGTTATTCTTTTGATTGGAATAGTGTTTTCAGGACACTCTCCAACCAGTTGCCAAGGCTGAACTGTATTTTCTGGTTGTTCTTCGTCGTTGCTTGGTGTTGGATAAGAACTAGGTGTCATCTATTTTCAATATTTTAAGATATATTGTAGTGATAAATGTCAGAGTATGTATACGTCATGAAATAATAACTCGAGAAAGAAAGGACAAAAAAAAAAGAACCTGAATCGTATGGTTTTTGAGCATGGGATGATCAAAAGCTGGTTGATTCGCAATAGATATGCAATCAATTATTTCTCCATTCGAACTCTGATAAATACAACAAAAATGCAAGGAAACAAAAAACATATTTGTAAGAAAATTGTTGTAGACTTGTAGTTGAATAGTTTTGTTCTCACGTCAAGATTGTAGATTGTTGCATGTATACAATAATATTAAAACTGTAGATCCCATACTAAGAATTATGAATTTTAAGTTAGAACTATTCTTTTTGATACTATATAAGATGCATACGTTAATAGTTTTATTTTCCTGAAATTATATTTGGTTTATACCTTGATGGATTTAAGAGCTTGCTTGTTGAGTTGCTTAAGCCTGAGTTCAATCTGTTGTTTTAGTTGACCAGAAATGTTGACTTCTCCAGCCAGTGGCTCCACTATATTCGTTACCATCACCGTTAGCACAACCAGGAGACATCTCACAACCGATGTCATCGTCAAGTAACGGACATGCATGATTACAAGAAAAAACTTTAGAGAGATAATGATGCTTATGTGTGGCTTAGATTATAGACAGTTTAAGATAGGATTAGGATATTTATAACCATAAACATTCTCATAATCTCTAAACCTAATGGGCTTTTTTTTTGTCTAACCCAATGTATTCTCTTGTGCTTTCCTTTGCCAATTGACACTGATCTATGCCTACAAATCAATTAAGACCCACAAGATTTTGTGGTTAAATAACCACAATAATTAGAAAGGTGGCTAGACTTTGTGTTTTTTTCGATGACTCCTGCCACTGATACTCTCTGAGACAAAACTCTAAGGTGATAGCAATCTCAAAGCAAACATAGATTCTGCACCAAACACAGAAAATATGACTGTAAGGAAGATGTTAGCGCTCGACATCTATTGATGTGAAAAATATTGACTGTGCTTTTTTATTGGTAATTTATTTAATACTCCCTCTGTTTTTTATTGTAAGTAGTTTGAGCAAAATTTGTTTGTTTCAAAATATAAGTAGTTTTCATAATTGTAAGTAACTTTTACTTTTATTGGATATTATGTGACTAATTAAATAATATATACTTATTTATGATTGGTTTAACTACACTTAATTTGTTTATCAAATGTTACTTTTGAAAAAATCAATAATTTTCTTAATATTTGTGCATTCAACTAAAACTACTTACATAAAAAAACAGAGGGAGTATAATTTAGTGAAGAATATTATGATCAACGTTCAAAGTACTGCATAAATCAATACACAAAATTATTGTAATCATGATGTTTGAAAATTGACTCGCGGGGATAATCATTATTATCAACTTACTAGTTATGTTATATGATAAATATTACATATTATACATCTTCCATTAAGTGAAGATATCAACTTATTATTTGCTATTATTTTATACTAATCAGTGAACCACTTATCAAACTTTCTTTGAGAAAAGAACAAGAATGTAAGTTACAAAACTGTGTAAATGAGAGAAACAACAACCTCAATTAACAAAAAGAAACCTAACATCATCTCCTATATTTCATCATCTTTGGAACTAAATGAACATAATGTCCTTTCTTCACCATGTCTCTTATTACCTTGCGAGCCTCTCCAAGCTTCCCTGCTTTTCTCAAATAGCTCACCAATGTACTATACACTACAAAATTCGGGTTACACCCTCTAGACTCCATCTCCTTTAGCAACCAACACGCCTCTCTAAACTCTCCCGCCATACACAACCCGCGGATCATTGAATTGTATGTGAAAACATTCGGCAACTGCCCTTTACTTGTCATATCTCTGAACATCTCCTTCGCCTTCTCCAGCTCTCCGGCTACAACATACCCTGTGATCATCACGGTGTAACAAACAACATCAGGCGTGCACCCAACTCTCACCATCTCATCAAGAAAGTACTTGCAGGCCTCTAGATTCCTTGCACGGCTCAGACCGTCTATCAAAGTAGTGAAGTGAATAACGCTCGGCTCGACCCCAACTTCCTTCATATGGTTCAATGTAGTCAACGCAGCCAACGGTTTGTTCCCTCTCCCCAAAATGTGCAGCAAAACGTTGTACGTATACAAATCCGGAGACAAACCATCTCTAGCCATCTCATCAAACAGCCTATCGAACCTATCCATCTTCCCTAACCTATAGTTTGTCCACATGAGGACATTGTAAGTCACCACATCTGGCGAAAACCCGTCTTCCAACATCTGCTCATAAACCCACTCGATCAAACCATACTGCTTCACACCAAGCAGAGCATTCAAAATCGCGTTATAAGAATGCTTAAAAGGCCTGTAGTTAAAAGCCTTGGACTTTATGAACTGCACAACGGCTTGTTTCGCTAGACCAGCTTCACCGCAACTACAAATCAAGAGATTAAACGTCCTGGCTGTTGTCGGGTACCCGTCTTGAACCATCTCATCAACTAACCTCCACATTGCCTTATACTCACCACACTCTGCAAAGATCTTCATAAGTAAATGGTAAGAATCCACCGTGTGTCTGAAACCTTCTTGTTCTCTAGACCAAAGGAAGAATCTGTAAGCTAGTTTCGCAAATCTAGCCTTGTTGTTATCATCACAAGACAAGTTTCTCAAGATCCCTACAAGAACATCTCTAACGAGAAGCCCTGAGACTCTAACATTATTCAATTCATCTAAAGCTGATGACTTTGTATCAAAAACAGAGTCTTCTTGCTGCAATGCCTTGAGAACACGAGACGCCGCACCACTCTCCGAAAACCTACTCCGAACTCGATCGATACTAGCTATGTCGTCGTCTTCTAAATGAGGAAACCCTAAATGAGGTTCATCACCACTATTGAAGTTTCCGTTGCAGAATTTTCTGGAGGGGAAGAGAAAGCGATAAGCTTTACGAACTACATTTGTGGTGAAAACAAGTGCAAAGTTCATATCTGAGCTCAATCCCCATTATTCTCTGCGATCTTTCCTGCAAAAGTTCAAATTTTTAAATCTCGATCGAATTGAGAGGAGGAAGAAGGGATAAAAAAATGTTGTCACGGACCTGGAGAATGAAAATGGAAGAAGAAGATAGATGGTTAACTAGCTCGACGAGAAGACGACCTTATCGGATTCATCAGTGACGACGATTCTCAGGGGGTGCGCGAGTGACTGCAACGTGCCCCCAAAATTAGGGCTTCTAGCAAAAAGAAGAAGGCCTACACTAGTGAAAACCCGGTTTTGTCAACTATCAAATCTTCCATGGAAACCCGGTTAACAACATATCTATTTGGTTTTAGAACTTTCGGTACTACAAATGTTTTTTTTCCTGGTTGGATAATATTTTACTGTTGAACACTTGATCAAAAAATTATTTATTTGTTTGTAGATCAACATGTGTTTGGGTTAACACTTCGAAATAAAATGATTTATTGATAATTTTATAGACTAATAAATATTTTTCATAGTTTTTAGCACTGTAAAACCTGAATCTTTGTAAAAAAAGAAAAAGTCCAAGCTGCATATGTATATTTTTATAAAATATTTTTTTATGTCGTTGTAAAATTTATTATTTAATATTTTTATAATTTGTAATAAAATACTAATAATTTAGAGTCAAAAAGTATTGAATTAACATTTCCAAATCATGTTTGCTTCTTGCGTAGTATAAAGTTTATACTATAAACAGTAACAACACACTATTTTTTTCACTTTTACACACAAACAAACCAACAATCACTCAAACCCGAACTCCCACATTTAGATCCACATTTCTTTAGACACAAGTAAATTAATGTCACAGTGTGATCTATCATTACTGTACAAAGTCATCATCTAAAGAATCTGGTGAGTCCCATATGTAGTAAAACGATTAGTGGACTTGAAATCAAACATGTTCAAGAAACTGTCATTCTAGTAATGGCTCAAGCAGGGGCTTGGATAGTGACCCAGCTTCAAGCTCCATAAAGAACGTTACAACAACACCAACAAGCGAGCATAAAGCTGGAACAAGGCCTAAACCATATCTTGTAACCGAAAGGTGAACACTTTGTTGACTGTTGTTTAGTTGAGTTCTCGGTGAAGTACCTGCAAACCCCAAAACATCTTCAGCAAAACAGCTAACACCAAAATGGTTCTGCTGCTAAAAAGAAAACTTACTTTGGTGCGACTGAAGAATATACAGAGCAAGACCACAAGACATTTTGTCTAAAAAGCTCAACGAACCACATACAAATGCGCATCCACCCACTTCCGCACCAACCAACACGCTCTGCATACTGATTGCTGTAACCTGTGTCGTATGAGTCTTAAGTTAGACACATATGAGATGATATGAGCATGGTTTAGAACTTATGGCGTTATCGTTTATACCATCATTAACGCATTTGCGATGCCTATGAAGACAGATATGGCATACATGAAAGAACTTATGTCTCTAGGCAATAGAAGAATTGCTGCACCACAGAACATCCAAATGATACCACCAGCTGAATAATAAGCCTTTAGCCGTCTCCCATTCCAAGGTATCTCCTACATTTTTACAATCCGTGAGAAAAAAGCTTTTGGACATAGCTGAAGAAATGGATATGGTGAGAATGTGAACCTGAAGCAGGATGGAAACAACAAAGCTGCCAATATAGATGATTGCAGGAACCTGAAGTACAATTACCATTTGATCAGAGAGTACTTTATATAAAGACTATAATGATCTTTCTGAATATATTACCAATGCTTTAGCGGACTGATCCATCTGCAAGTCATCAATAACGAAGAATGCAAGATATGCCTGAGAAAGGATAAACCATAACACCTTCTGTGAGAACTCATCCCAGTTTGAGAATAGATATAAGCAAAGATAACAGACCTGAGAAACATTCAATACTAATCGAGTGAGGAGGTAAACCATAGCGACTTGGTAGTAGAGAAGTTTCTTGAACCAATAGACCCACGGTATCCTCACTCGGCGGCTACTTTCTTTCAAGTCCATCCTCAGCCTTGGCTCCTTTGTTCCCATGAGAAAGATGACCACGAAACAGCATCCAACTGTGATAGATGAATATGCAATCCAGCGATACTGCAGAGTTAAAGAGAAAACAAGCAATCAATATAATATATATTTAAATAATGGAGAGGCCAAGACAAAGTATGAAACCTGTGTTTCAGTGTTTTCTTTTGAACCAGCCTTGATAACACCGAAGACTACTAAAGCAATAGCATATAAGCTAAGATTAGCAACCTGAAGAAAGCAAATAAAGAAACCAATTTAGTCAAACATATTTGGTACTTAACATTGATTCAAGGGAAGGAGCTTGACCATAGTAAAGGCATTGCGGCAGCTTGTTAAGGCTACTCTGCTTGTTGAGTTCAATGAGATGCAATTAACCATAGCCCTGGAGAGTAATCAAGAAAACCACACAGTCACACACAATGGACACATTTTGAAAGTGAAAGAGGTGAGAAAGATGAAATTACATGTGGGAAACCTGAGTAGCAGCCCATCCTATGTTAAAGATGGCTGCAAACATGCTATAGGAGAAAGTTTCGAGGCTTAAAGAGTCGTTATGGAGGAGGGAACAAGGCAAACAACCTCCGAAAACAGAGGAGAAAGATATTGCAACAAGTATTGATCCCGCAGCATGCCAAATCTTGAAATGCCCAAACCTATCTATCTGCCATTACACAACACCAATTTTGTTAGATCACCGCATTTGAAACAATATGCACACAAGTCTTTAAGTTATTGATGGTACTAGTTCACCAGTGAAGATAGTAGCAAACCCATCAGCAACTTGGCCAGAGAGCATAACAATGGCTGCATCTCTACACAAGACCAACAACAAACTCGAAATAGTATTGAATTATTACAAATCAAATGTCAGAATTACAGTAAGTTCGGATGTAACTTCACCTGGGGGAGAGACCGATTTGGGTCAAAAAGAGGAGGAGGTAAGTGAACCAACAAGAAGCAGTGATGTCATTAAGCATATGACCAACACCATAGAAGAACACAGACCATCTTCCAATAGGTTTTGTGAATGGATCCTCTTCACTCCCTCCAGCCATTCCAAAAATTGAATCTTTTAATCAATCTTCAGCTGAAAAAGCCCTATCAGTAGATCAATCTCATTCATTCAGACAAAAGAAAGAAACTTTCAGACCTAGAAAACAGAGGAAAGTTGAAACTTCAGACCCATGAACAAAGAAGGTTAAAGCAAGGAGCTTTCTCGTACCTGAAACCCAGAATCAGCTCCCAATCAAACCCTTTTTAAGGAGATATTGATTCAGAGATTTCAAGCCTTAATTACAGACCTAGAAAACAGAGGAAAGGGGAAAATTTCAGACACATGGACAAAGCAAAGAGAGCTTTCTCTTCCCTGCAGAATCAACTCCAAATCAAACCCTTGTAATGAGAGATTGATATCCAGAAGATTCTCCAAAAAGCAACAGATAGAGAACAGAGAGAAGCTGGTTTCAGTTTGTACACTCTTCCCACTTACCTTAATACCTTTCTTCCACCGTCATTATGTGCTCATACGAGGCTCTCTTTGGTTGAAAACTTGAAATATAACTATTATAAAATCGTTGAATTTATAAAATAAACTTTTCTTTATAAAATTGAAATGATCAAGAGAGACAGATAGTTTATAGAATGGTCTTGGGGGAAAAAAAAATCATGCGGGCATGTTGAGTTTTATTGAAGATTTGGTTATGCTTTATGGGGTAACTTTGGAGTTTTGCTATAAGTGTATAGGTGGAATCTTGATAAGCAATTTGTCAGAGATTCTTTAGAAAAAGTTGAAACCCTTTCTGGTGTTGATTGTTAGCCACTGGAATCTATTAATGAACTGACAGATTCTTTGCCCATTTCGGATAAGAAAACAATTGAAAACGTAATCTTTTGAACGGTGGTTGTGATTTTGTGAACTGTCTTTCTGTTCTCTTGTGTCAGTGTCTTTTTTTCTTTTACTTTAGTTTATTGCTTACACGAGAAGGCACGTTGCAGCTGTATTTTAACGCCACCGGATAGATAAAAAAGTACACATACCAAAAAAAAAGGAGGAAAAATTAATCGTCGCCTGAGAGATTCGAACTCTCGCGGGCAGAGCCCATGTACTTAGCAGGCACACGCCTTAACCACTCGGCCAAAGCGACTTTTGACATTGCTACGTTATTGATGATATTTTAGTTAAAGTGTATCTGTATTCAATGTATAAGGATTCTCAAATAAAATATTTAGATATATTCACATATTCTATAGCTAAGGCTTTAAGCCCTTGGTCAAAGGTTAAAAAAAGCTTATGGCACTATCAAACTACATATAAATTATAAACCAATTGGGAAAATAAAAGTAGCATCATTTATTTTACTAGTCTATGTCAACAGAACATAATACCATACATTATATCTCGTATATGGATGTATATTAGGCTATATACATTATACAAATTTGGATTATAAGGATTTAGTAGATGTTGACAATACACTGATCATGTTATTAATATTAAATATAAGGATGTGTGTCTAATCAACAAACAATATTACAAAACAAAGAATTCGCAAACTAACGGTCTTACATTTTGGATGTGAAAATTATGTTAAAGGAAAATATAAATTTATTTTCAGAAAATAATGCAAGACTTGAGGCTTTAGAGTTTAGAGAATAGAGAGTTTATCAACTGTAGTTAGCTCAGTTAATCAGAGTATAAAGACTAGGTAATTATTTTTAGAGATTTTTAGTGAATCGACACATATTTATTCTTTTATTACTATAATAATCACACGTTGTAGAAATTATCATAGAGTTTTATGGTTTAAAAACTGAAACATTTACACCATAAGTCACATTTCATCTTCTTTATTACACTTTAAGACACTTTTCACTACTAAGACACTTTTCACAACTTTTCTTTGTTTTCTAATTAGAGAGTAGTTACATCTTTCACGTCAATTTATTGTGAAACTAAGAAACTAATCTTTAGGGCAATTTCGTAAATATTCTATTTCTCACTTTTTCTTCATCTTGAGAAGATGACAAAGAGAAATGAATTATTCGCCTACTTCCGACAACAAAAATTCTTTTCTCACTCCCTCCTTCAAAGGATCCTCCACACCATCCCTAAACAATATTAATCCTCTACCACTGCAACGCGGCTCCTTCGTCTACTTCTGACAACGAAATCTTATCAAGAGATTACACCTTTAACACAAAGCAATTCCCACTCCTCTGTTTCTTCATCGTTCAAAAAAGCAGTTGTGGAGGACGATTATGTGGCGGTCAAATGCTCGGCGGAGCTAACCGTATCGATTTGGTCACAATCGGTTAACAAATCGAAAATTTCAAAAAAAAATCATATTTTTTAATTTTAAAATGTTCGATATTGTAATTTCAGGTAAGATTCATAAGTTTAAGGCATAAAACGTAAGAAATATACAAAAAATGATGATATATGTGAATAAGGTAGCCATTAAAAAGTTGTAGAGAACTTAATAGCTTTATGAGAAAGATGAAAAAATTTACAATTATGCCACTAAGTAAAAAAATGCAACAATAGTTATAAAGGGCATTTGTGGTTGGTAGGTTGGGGTCTCGGGTCTATACAACAATACTTTTATTGAAGAAAAAATGAAAATTTTATTTGCTTGGAGATCAAAGGGGATGATACGATAAGAATATTAAGAGACACTACGATTTGAGATTGCTCAATATTTACAAAGGGCCTTTGTGTTTGGTAGGTTGACTTTGGAGTTTGAAGAATAACATTATTTAAAGTGGTTTGCTTCATAGCTAAAGAGTATGTTAGATATAACGTTTTGTATATAATGTAACATAGTTGTGAATTTTCCACCAAGAAGATGAAATGTCTTTTTATCTAGTTAGTGCTAAGGTGTACAAGAAGCTGAAATAGTATAGCTTGATTTTATATAAAAGGTGTACTTGTTCAAAGGTGTACATGTGGATTTGGTCAAACTGATGTACACGTAGATACAATTTTTTCTGTACATACTGTTGAAACATGTATTGTGTGTACTAGCTTTATAAATTTTCTACAAAGACGTCCNGATGTCCATGTATACATCTATAGATATCTACATATACTTTGGTTTACATATACATGTACATTTTCTAAACAAAACACTAATGCATTTGTGAATTCAAATTTATCTTCGAACGTATGTTGAATAACACAAACTTATTTCACAAATATATGGAAGATGTACATGTTCAAAGGTGTACATGTGGATTTGGTCAAACTGATGTACACGTGAATACAATTTTTTCTGTACATGCTGTTGAAACATGTATTGTATGAACTAGCTTTATAAATTTTCTACAAAGACGTCCATTAAGATGTCCATGTATACATCTATAGTCATTCACATGTACTTTGATTTACATATACATGTACACTTTCTAAACAAACACTAATGCATTTGTGAATTCGAATTTGTCTTCGAACGTATGTTGAATAACACAAACTTATTTCACAAATATATTATTGACTTTTAGCATTTAAGTTGATAATAATTATATAATGCCTCACTAGAACTATGGTAAAACGCAAACAAAACATTAGATGCAATTGTTTGCTGAAAACTCATGTCCACCATAATTATCAATAAGAACTATATTAGGAAAATACTAAATTCAAGCAAAATCCAGAAAATAAAAAAAAAGCTAAACAAATTCATATTAAAGTCTCGAAAACAAAATGATTCTTTCCAATAAACTACATCTGACTTTGATTCAAAACAACAAGAAACTAAAAGAAACAACAAAAAAATTAAAATAAAACTCAAAACTCCTCAAAGTGACCTTCTCAATTCTCCTCTTCAGTGACATCTTACACGCAACTCTTCCTTTGTATCTTCATTTTCTTTTCTCTTATGTGCAACACATACCATATTCCTCTTTGGAGGACCTATGATACCCCTGCTCCATAAAACATGTTCAGATTAGGTTCACTGTGTCCCTTGAACATCTGAAAACTTAATTAAAAAACACCATAGAATGAGCGACATGAATCTGAGACCTTTTAGTACAGAGGAAGAAAGAGATGGATGACTCAACTATTGGAAAAAAACGAATATATTAGAAGCAGAAGAGTTATTAATAATTAGTTTTTAGAATCTAAAGCTTCGACAAGAGTTATTAAAGAAAGGATGACTAATGATTTTAGGATTTGTAAAGTTAATTGTTAGAAAGAAAAATGTAAAATCAGATCTGGGAAGACAAAGATAAGAACATATAAAAAGAAGTGGGGCCTACTAGTTATGCTTTAGTTATGTTTTGGTTAGTAAAAAAGGGAAAAAGTTAAAAAAGTGTGTTAGGAGCTTAAAGTGTCTTATAATGTAATATAAACTCAGAAAGTGACCATGGATGTAAAAGACTCTTAAAAACTCTATGATGCATCCTATCATAGAAATTATCACACGTTGTAGAAATTTTACAAAACATTAAAAATACAAAATTTGGAAAATACATCACTTACCGAAAAACAATATTTTCGTAGGGGTTAACCCACATATTTTAAGAAAAATAAAAAATTATGACAATCTTGTTTTGATGCATAGATGCATTTTTCACTGACATAGGATGATATTCAAAGAGGTTTGAATCCTTTGTTGTCTCCGTTTCACTAAAGAATTGATAGTTTTTTAGTGTTTATTCCACTATTTTGTACAAAATATGATGTTTTATTAAGTTCTTTGTTTAAAAATTAGAAATGATGTCAATATACCCTGAAATAAAGTATAGAATATATTAATACAAATAAATAATGTGGTTAGAAATTTTACAAAACATTAAAAACTACAAAATTTTGAAAATACATCACTTACCGAAAAACTCAATATTTCCGTAGGGGTTAACCCACATATTTTAAGAAAAATTAAAAAATTATGACAATCTTGTTTTAATGCATAGATACATTGTTCACTGACATAGGATGATAGTAAAAGAGGTTTGAATCCTTTGTTGTCTCCGTTTCACTAAAGAATTGATAGTTTGTTTAGTGTTTGTTCCACTTATTTTTACAGTATATGATGATTTATTTAAGTATTTGTTCAAAAATTAGAAATGATGTGAATTTACCCTGAAATAGAGTATAGAATACATTAATACAAATAAAGAATGCGGTTATAAATTTTACAAAACATTAAAAACTACAAAATTTGGAAAATACATAACTTACCCAAAAACTCAATATTTTCGTAGGGGTTAACCCACATATTTTAAGAAAAATTCAAAATTATGACAATCTTGTTTTAATGCATAGATTCTCACTGACATAGGATGATAGTCAAAGAGGTTTGAATCCTTTGTTGTCTCCGTTTCACTAAAGAATTGATAGTTTTTAGTGTTTATTCCACTATTTTGTACAAAATATGATGTTTTATTAAATTCTTTGTTTAAAAATTAGAAATGATGTCAATATACCCTGAAATAAAGTATAGAATACATTAATACAAATAAATAATGTTGTTAGAAATTTTATATAACATTAAAAACTACAAAATTTGGAAAATACATCACTTACCGAAAAACTCAATATTTTCATAGGGGTTAACCCACATATTTTAAAAAATTCAAAAATTATGACAATCTTGTTTTAATGCATAGATGCATTGTTCACTGACATAAGATGATAGTCAAAGAGGTTTGAATCCTTTGTTGTCTCTGTTCACTAAAGAATTGATAGGTTTTTAGTGTTTATTCCACTATTTTTTAGAAAATATGATGTTTTATTAAATTCTTTGTTTAAAAATTAGAAATGATGTCAATATACACTGAAATAAAGTATAGAATACATCAATACAAATAAATAATGTGGTTAGAAATTTTACAAAACATTAAAAATACAAAATTTGGAAAATACATCACTTACCGAAAAAGTCAATATTTTCGTAGGGGTTAACCCACATATTTTAAGAAAAAATAAAAAATTATGACAATCTTGTTTTAATGCATCTATGCATTGTTCACTAAAATATGATTATGGTCAAAGAGGTTTGGATCCATTGTTGTCTCCGTTTCTCTAAAGAATTTATATATTTTTAGTGTTTGTTCCACTTATTTTTACAGTATATGATGATTTATTAAATTATTTGTTCAAAAATTAGAAATGATGTGAATTTACCCTGAAATAGAGTATAGAATACATTAATACAAATAAAGAATGCGGTTAGAAATTTTACAAAACATTAAAAACTACAAAATTTGGAAAATACATAACTTACCGAAAAACTCAATATTTTCGTAGGGGTTAACCCACATATTTTAAGAAAAATTCAAAATTATGACAATCTTGTTTTAATGCATAGATTCATTTTTCACTGACATAGGATGATAGTCAAAGAGGTTTGAATCCTTTGTTGTCTCCGTTTCACTAAAGAATTGATAGTTTTTAGTGTTTATTCCACTATTTTGTACAAAATATGATGTTTTATTAAATTCTTTGTTTAAAAATTAGAAATGATGTCAATATACCCTGAAATAAAGTATAGAATACATTAATACAAATAAATAATGTGGTTAGAAATTTTACAAAACATTAAAAACTACAAAATTTAGAAAATACATCACTTACCGAAAAACTCAATATTTTCGTAGGGGTTAACCCACATATTTTTAAAAAAATAAAAATTATGAAAATCTTGTTTTAATGCATAGATGCATTGTTCACTGACATAAGATGATAGTCAAAGAGGTTTGAATCCTTTGTTGTCTCCGTTTCACTAAAGAATTGATAGGTTTTTAGTGTTTATTCCACTATTTTTTAGAAAATATGATGTTTTATTAAATTCTTTGTTTAAAAATTAGAAATGATGTCAATATACACTGAAATAAAGTATAGAATACATCAATACAAATAAATAATGTGGTTAGAAATTTTACAAAACATTAAAAATACAAAATTTGGAAAATACATCACTTACCAAAAAACTCAATATTTTCGTAGGGGTTAACCCACATATTTTAAGAAAAATAAAAAATTATGACAATCTTGTTTTGATGCATAGATGCATTTTTCACTGACATAGGATGATATTCAAAGAGGTTTGAATCTTTGTTGTCTCCGTTTCACTAAAGAATTGATAGTTTTTTTGTGATTATTCCACTATTTTGTACAAAATATGATGTTTTATTAAGTTCTTTGTTTAAAAATTAGAAATGATGTCAATATACCCTGAAATAAAGTATAGAATACATTAATACAAATAAATAATGTGGTTAGAAATTTTACAAAACATTAAAAACTACAAAATTTGGAAAATACATCACTTACCGAAAAACTCAATATTTTCGAAGGGGTTAACCTACATATTTTAAGAAAAATTAAAAAATTATGACAATCTTGTTTTAATGCATAGATGCATTGTTCACTGACATAGGATGATATTCAAAGAGGTTTGAAAAATTTGTTGTCTCCGTTTCACTAAAGAATTGATAGTTTTTTAGTGTTTATTCCACTATTTTTTACAAAATATGATGTTTTATTAAATTTTTTGTTTAAAAATTAGAAATGATGTCAATATACCCTGAAATAGAGTATACAATACATCAATACAAATAAAGAATGTGGTTAGAAATTTTACAAAACATTAAAAATACAAAATTTGGAAAATACATCACTTACCGAAAAATTCAATATTTTCGTAGGGGTTAACCCACATATTTTAAGAAAAATCCAAAAATTATGACAATCTTGTTTTAATGCATAGATGCATTGTTCACTGACATAGGATGATAGTCAAAGAGGTTTGGATCCTTTGTTGTCTCTGTTTTCACTAAAGAATTGATAGTTTTTTAGTGTTTATTCCACTAATTTTTACATTATATGATATTTTATTAAATTATTTATTTAAAAATTAGATGTGAATTTACCCTGAATTAGAGTATATAATACATTAATACAAATAAAGAATGTGGTTAGAAATTTTACAAAACATTAAGAACTACAAATTTGGAAAATACATCACTTACCGAAAAACTCAATATTTTCGTAGGGGTTAACCCACATATTTTAAGAAAAAACCAAAAATTATGTCAATCTTGTTTTAATGCATAGATGCATTGTTCACTAAAATAAGATTATGGTCAAAGAGGTTTGGATCCCTTGTTGTCTCCGTTTCTCTAAAAATTTGATATTTGTTTAGTGTTTATTCCACTAATTTTTACAGTATCTGATGATTTATTAAATTCTTTGCTTAAAAATTAGAAATGATGTCAATATACCCTTAAATAAAATATAGAATACATTGATACAAATAAATAATGTGGTTAGAAATTTTACAAAACATTAAAAACTACAAAATTTGGAAAATACATCACTTACAGAAAAACTCAATATTTTCGTAGGGGTTAACCAACATATTTTAAGAAAAATTCAAAAATTATGACAATCTTGTTTTAATGTATAGATGCAATATTTACTGATATAGGATGATAGTCAAAGAGGTTTGAATCCTTTGTTGTCTCCGTTTCACTAAAGAATTGATAGTTTTTTAGTGTTTATTCCACTATTTTTTTAAAAAATATGATGTTTAATTAAATTCTTTGTTTAAAAATTAGAAATGATGTCAATATACCCTGAAATGGAGTATAAAATAAATTAATACAAATAAAGAATGTGGTTAGAAATTTTACAAAATATTAAAAACTACAAAATTTGGAAAATACATCACCTACCGAAAAACTCAATATTTTCGTAGGGGTTAACCCACATATTTTAAGAAAAATTCAAAAATTATGACAATCTTGTTTTAATGCATAGATGCATTGTTCACTAAAATAAGATTATGGTCAAAGAGGTTTGGATCCCTTGTTGTCTCCATTTCTCTGAAAATTTGATATTTTTTTAGTGTTTATTCCACTATTTTTTACAGTATATGATGTTTTATAAAATTATTTGTTTAAAAATTAGAAATGATGTGAATTTATCCTGAAATAGAGTATAGAATACATTAATCTAAATAAAGAATGCGGGTAGAAATTTTACAAAACAATAAAAACTACAAAATTTGGAAAATACATCACTTACAGAAAACTCAATATTTTCGTAGGGGTTAACACACATATTTTAAGAAAAATTCAAAAATTATGACAATCTTGTTTTAATGTATAGATGCATTGTTCACTGACATAGGATGATAGTCAAAGAGGTTTGAATCCTTTGTTGTCTCCGTTTCACTAAAGAATTGATAGTTTTTAGTGTTTATTCCACTATTTTTTACAAAATATGATATTTTATTAAATTCTTTGTTTAAAAATTAGAAATGATGTCAATGTACCCTGAAATAGAGTGTAGAATACATTAATACAAATAAATAACGTGGTTAGAAATTTGACAAAACATTAAAAAACTACAAAATTTGTAAAATACATCATTTACCGAAAAACTCAATATTTTCGTAGGGGTTAACCCACATATTTTAAGAAAAATTCAAAAATTATGACAATCTTGTTTTAATGCATAGATGCATTGTTCACTAAAATAAGATTATGGTCAAAGAGGTTTGGATCCCTTGTTGTCTCTGTTTCTCTAAAAATTTGATATTTTTTAGTGTTTATTCCACTATTTTTTACAATATATGATGTTTTATTAATTTTTTTGTTTAAAAATTAGAAATGATGTGAATTTACCCTGAATTAGATTATAGAATACATTAATACAAATAAAGAATGCGGTTAGAAATTTTACAAAATATTAAAAACTACAAAATTTGGAAAATACATCACTTACCGAAAACTCAATATTTTCTTAGGGGTTAATTCACATATTTTAAGAAAAATTCAAAATTATAACAATCTTGTTTTAATGCATAGTTGCATTTTTCACTGAAAAAGGATGATATTCAAAGAGGTTTGACACCTTTGTTGTCTCTGTTTCACCAAAGAATTGATAGTTTTTTAGTGTTTATTCCACTATTTTTTACAAAATATGATGTTTTATTAAATTCTTTGTTTAAAAATTAGAAATGATGTCAATATACCCTGAAATAGAGTATAGAATACATCAATACAATTAAAGAATGTGGTTAGAAATTTTACAAAACATTAAAAATACAAAATTTGGAAAATACATCACTTACCGAAAAACTCAATATTTTCGTAGGGGTTGTTAACCCACATATATTAAGAAAAATTCAAAAATTATGAAAATCTTGTTTTAATGCATAGATGCATTTTTCACTGACATCGGATGATGGTCAAAGAGGTTTGGATCATTTGTTGTCTCTGTTTCACTAAAGAATTGATATTTGGTTAGTGTTTATTCCACTAATTTTTACAGTATCTGATGTTTTATTAAATTCTTTGTTTAAAAATTAGAAATGATGTCAATATACCCTGAAATAAAGTATAAAATACATTAATACAAATAAAAAATGCGGTTAGAAATTTTACAAAACATTAAAAACTACAAAATATGGAAAATACATCACTTACAGAAAAACTCAATATTTTCGTAGGGGGTTAACCCACATATTTTAAAAAAAATTCAAAAATTATGACAATCTTGTTTTATTGTATAGATGCAATATTTACTGACATAGGATGATAGTCAAAGAGGTTTGAATCTTTTGTTGTCTCCGTTTCACTAAAGAATTGATAGTTTTTTAGTGTTTATTCCACTATTTTTTACAAAATATGATGTTTTATTAAATTCTTTGTTTAAAAATTAGAAATGATGTCAATATACCCTGAAATACAGTATAAAATAAATTAATACAAATAAAGAATGTGGTTAGAAATTTTACAAAACATTAAAAACTACAAAATTTGTAAAATACATCACTTACCGAAAAACTCAATATTTTGGTAGGGGTTAACCCACATATTTTAAGAAAAATTCAAAAATTATGACAATCTTGTTTTAATGCATAGATGCATTGTTCACTAAAATAAGATTATGGTCAAAGAGGTTTGGATCCCTTGTTGTCTCCGTTTCTCTAAAAATTTGATATTTTTTTACTGTTTATTCCACTATTTTTTACAGTATATGATGTTTTATTAAATTATTTCTTTAAAAATTAAAAATGATGTGAATTTACCCTGAATTAGAGTATATAATACGTTAATACAAATAAATAATGCGGTTAGAAATTTTACAAAACATTAAGAACTACAAATTTGGAAAATACATCACTTACCGAAAAACTCAATATTTTCGTAGGGGTTAACCCACATATTTTAAGAAAAAACCAAAAATTATGTCAATCTTGTTTTAATGCATAGATGCATTGTTCACTGACATAGGATGATAGTCAAAGAGGTTTGAATCCTTTGTTGTCTCCGTTTCACTAAAGAATTGATAGTTTTTAGTGTTTATTCCACTATTTTTTACAGTATATGATGTTTTATTAAATTATTTGTTTAAAAATTAGAAATGATGTGAATTTACCCTGAATTAGAGTATAGAATACATTAATACAAATAAAGAATGTGGTTAGAAATTTTACAAAACATTAAAAACTACAAAATTTGGAAAATACATCACTTACCGAAAAACTCAATATTTTCGTAGGAGTTAACCCACATATTTTAAGAAAAATTCAAAAATTATGTCAATCTTGTTTTAATGCATATATGCATTATTCACTGACATAAGATGATAGTCAAAGAGGTTTGAATCTTTTGTTGTCTCCGTTTCACTAAAGAATTGATAGTATTTTAGTGTTTATTCCACTATTTTTTACAAAATATGATGTTTTATAAAATTCTTTGTTTAAAAATTAGAAATGATGTCAATATACCCTGAATTAGAGTATAGAATACATTAATACAAATAAATAATGCGGTTAGAAATTTTACAAAACATTAAAAACTACAAAATTTGGAAAATACATAACTTACCGAAAAACTCAATTTTTTTGTAGGGGTTAACCCACATATTTTAAGAAAAATTCAAAATTTATGTCAATCTTGTTTAAATGCATAGATGAATTGTTCACTGACATAGGATGATAGTCAAAGAGGTTTGAATCCTTTGTTGTCTCCATTTCACAAAAGAATTGATAGTTTTTTAGTGTTTATTCCACTATTTTTTTTACAAAATATGATGTTTTATTAAATTCTTTGTTTAAAAACTAGAAATGATGTCAATATACCCTGAAATAGAGTATAGAATACATCAATACAATTAAATAATGTGGTTAGAAATTTTTCAAAACATTAAAAATACAAAATTTGGAAAATACATCACTTACCGAAAAACTCAATATTTTCGCAAGGGTTAACCCACATATTTTTAAAAAAATTCAAAAATTATGACAATCTTGTTTTAATGCATATATGCATTGTTCACTAAAATAAGATTATGGTCAAAGAGTTTTGGATCCTTTGTTTTCTCCGTTTCTCTAAAAATTTGATATTTTTAGTGTTTATTCCACTATTTTTTACAGTATATGATATTTTATTAAATTATTTGTTTAAAAATTAGAAATGATGTGAATTTACCCTGTATTAGAGTATAGAATACATTAATACAAATAAAGAATGTGGTTAGAAATTTTACAAAACATTAAAAACTACAAAATTTGGAAAATACATCACTTACCGAAAAACTCAATATTTTCGTAGGGGTTAACCCACATATTTTAAGTAAAAATCAAAAATTATGACAATCTTGTTTTAATGCATATATGCATTGATCACTAAAATAAGATTATGGTCGAAGAGGTTTGGATCCCTTGTTGTCTCCGTTTCTCTAAAAATTTGATATTTTTTAGTGTTTATTCCATTATTTTTTACAGTATATGATGTTTTATAAAATTATTAGTTTAAAAATTAGAAATGATGTAAATTTACCCTGAAATAGAGTATAGAATACATTAATATAAATAAAGAATGCGGTTAGAAATTTTACAAAACAATAAAAACTACAAAATTTGGAAAATACATCACTTACAGAAAAACTCAATATTTTCGTAGGGATTAGGCCACATATTTTAAGAAAAATTCAAAAATTATGACAATCTTGTTTTAATGCATAGATGCATTGTTCACTGACATATGATGATAGTCAAAGAGGTTTGAATCCTTTGTTGTCTCCGTTTCACTAAAGAATTGATAGTTTGTTTAGTGTTTATTCCACTATTTTTTACAAAATATGATGTTTTATTAAATTCTTTGTTTAAAAATTAGAAATGATGTCAATATACCCTGAAATAGAGTATAGAATACATTAATACAAATAAATAATGTGGTTAGAAATTTTACAAAACATTAAAAACTACAAAATTTGTAAAATACATCACTTACCGAAAAACTCAATATTTTCGTAGGGAGTTAACCCACATATATTAAGAAAAATTCAAAAATTATGACAATCTTGTTTTAATGCATAAATGCATTGTTCACTAAAATATAACTATGGTCAAAGAGGTTTGGATCCCTTGTTGTCTCTGTATCTCTAAAGAAATGGTACTTTTTAGTGTTTATTCCACTAATTTTTACAGTATATGATGTTTTACTAAATTATTTGTTTAAAAATTAGAAATGATTTGAATTTACCCTGAAATAGAGTATAGAATACATTAATACAAATAAAGAATGCGGTTAGAAATTTTACAAAACATTAAAAACTACAAACTTTGGAAAATATATCACTTACCGAAAAATTCAATATTTTCGTAGGGGTTAACCCACATATTTTAAGAAAAAATCAAAAATAATGACTATCTTTTTTTCATGCATAGATGCATTGTTCACTGACATAGGATGATAGTCAAAGAGGTTTGAATCCTTTGTTGTCTCCGTTTCACTAAAGAATTGATATTTTTTAGTTTTTATTCCATTATATACATAATATGATGTTTTATTAAATTATTAGTTTAAAAATTAGAAATGATGTCAATATGACCTGAAATAGAGTATATAATACATTAATACAAATAAAGAAAGTGGTTAGAAATTTTACAAAACATTAAAAACTACAAAATTTGGAAAATACATCACTTACCGAAAACTCAATATTTTAGTAGGGGTTAACCCACATATTTTAAGTAAAAATCAAAAATTATGACAATCTTGTTTTAATGCATAGATGCATTGTTCACTGACATAGGATGATGGTGAAAGAGGTTTGGATCCTTTGTTGTCTCCGTTTCACTAAAGAATTGATAATTTTTAGTGTTTATTCAATTAATTTTTACATAATATGATGTTTTATTAAATTATTAGTTTAAAAACTAGAAATGATGTCAATATGTCCTGAAATAGAGTTTATAATACATTAATACAAAGAAAGAAAGTGGTTAGAAATTTTACAAAACATTAAAAACTACAAAATTTGGAAAATACATCACTTACCGAAAAACTCAATATTTTAGTAGGGGTTAACCCACATATTTTAAGTAAAAATAAAAAATTATGACAATCTTGTTTTAATGCATAGATGCATTGTTCACTGACATAGGATGATGGTCAAAGAGGTTTGAATCCTTTGTTGTCTCCGTTTCACTGAAGAATTGATATTTTTTATTGTTTATTCCATTAATTTTTACATAATATGATGTTTTATTAAATTATTAGTTTAAAAATTAGAAATGATGTGAATATGTCCTGAAATAGAGTATATAATACATTAATACAAAGAAAGAAAGTTGTTAGAAATTTTACAAAACATTAAAAACTATAAAATTTGGAAAATACATCACTTACCGAAAAACTCAAAATTTTCGTAGGGGTTAACCCACATATTTTAAGAAAAAATCAAAAATTATGACAATTTTGTTTTAACGCATAGATGCATTGTTCACTGACATAGGATGATGGTGAAAGAGGTTTGGATCCTTTGTTGTCTCCGTTTCACTAAAGAATTGATATTTTTTAGTTTTTAATCCATTATATTTTACATAATATGATGTTTTATTAAATTATTAGTTTAAAAATTAGAAATGATGTCAATATGCCCTGAAATAGAGTATATAATACATTAATACAAATAAAGAAAGTGGTTAGAAGTTTTACAAAACATTAAAAACTACAAAATTTGGAAAATACATCACTTACCGAAAAACTCAATATTTTAGAAGGGGTTAACCCACATATTTTAAGAAAAAATTAAAAATTATGACAATCTTGTTTTAATGCATAGATGCATTGTTCACTGACATAGGATGATGGTCAAAGAGGTTTTGATCCTTTGTTGTCTCCGTTTCACTAAAGAATTGATATTTTTTTAGTGTTTGTTCCATTAATTTTTACATAATATAATGTTTTATTAAATTATTTGTTTAAAAATTAGAAAGGATGTCAATATACCCTGAAATAAAGTATAGAATACATTAATACAAATAAAGAATGTGGTTACAAATTTTACAAAATATTAAAAACTACAAAATTTGGAAAATACATCACTTACCGAAAAACTCAATATTTTAGTAGGGGTTAACCCACATATTTTAAGTAAAAATATAAAAATTATGACAATCTTGTTTTAATGCATAAATGAAATGTTCACTTACATATGATGATGGTCAAAGAGGTTTGGATCCCTTTTTGTCTCCGTTTCACTAAAGAATTGATAGTTTTTCAGTGTTTATTCCACTAATTTTTACATAATATGATGTTTTATTAAATTATTAGTTTAAAAATTAGAAATGATGTCAATATGTCCTGAAATAGAGTATATAATACATTAATACCAAGAAAGAAAGTGGTTAGAAATTTTTCAAAACATTAAAAACTATTAAATTTGGAAAATACATCATTTACCGAAAAACTCTATATTTTAGTAGGGGTTAACCCACATATTTTAAGTACAAATCAAAAATTATGACAATCTTGTTTTAATGCATAGATGCATTGTTCACAGACATAGGATGATGGTCAAAGAGGTTTGGAGGCTTTGTTGTCTCCGTTTCACTAAAGAATTGATATTTTTTTAGTGTTTATTCCACTAATTTTTACAAAATATGATGTTTTATTAAATTATTTGTTTAAAAATTAGAAAGGATGTCAATATACCCTGAAATAAAGTATAGAATACATTAATACAAATAAAAAATGTGGTTAGAAATTTTACAAAATATTTAAAACTACAAAATTTGGAAAATACATCACTTACCGAAAAACTCAATATTTTAGTAGGGGTTAACCCACATATTTTAAGTAAAAATAAAAAATTATGACAATCTTGTTTTAATGCATAGATGCATTGTTCACAGACATAGGATGATGGTCAAAGAGGTTTGGATCCTTTGTTGTCTCCGTTTCACTAAAGAATTGATATTTTTTAGTGTTTATTCCACTAATTTTTACATAATATAATATTTTATTAAATTATTTGTTTAAAAATAAGAAAGGATGTCAATATACCCTAAAATAAAGTATAGAATACATTAATACAAATAAAGAATGTGGTTAGAAATTTTACAAAACATTAAAAACTACAAAATTTGGAAAATACATCACTTACCGAAAAACTCTATCTTTTAGTAGGGGTTAACCCACATATTTTAAGTAAAAATCAAAAATTATGACAATCTTGTTTTAATGCATAGATGCATTGTTCACTGACATAGGATGATGGTCAAAGA
>MU106194.1:60333-161974 GCA_012274485.2 Sinapis alba | reverse complement strand
AAACTCAGACCTATAGCTTATGATTGCCTAAAATTTGAGGTTTTCTTTTCGTTTGATAACTGGTTAGTCATGGGAAGGCTTATAGATGTGACATGAGAGCTTGGAGTACGTTCACACAAGCAAAGAGCATGTCGTATGGCACAAACTAGCTTGGTTTCCACAGGCTATCTCTCGTCAGTCGTTCATGGCTTGGTTGGCACTTTGAGACAAGTTTTCCATTGGCACACGTACAAGGCTTTGGGGTATTACTCAGTCATGTGTATTCTGCGGTGTAAGGGAGGAAATCAGTTAAATCGGACATTGTACATGGGTATAGTAAAACGGGGACTCACTAAGTCGTTTTACATAGGATGGGTCTTTAGTAAGCTCAAAGTAGTGAGTTAAGGGATCATACGATCAAGTTCTTGTTGAGAGATCAATAGCAATAGAGAAGAGAGACTAGGGTTGTAAGCTTTAGCTCGATTTGAGCAGTTCTACTATATCGGCTCTTCCATATTGGAGGAGTGCGGTGAAAAAACACTGTGTAAACAGTTATTGGTGTTATCTTTATTGCTTGTGTGTTGCTTGAGATTGGTTATACATGTCAAGATTCAGTTGGATTCAAGGCGTAAATCATACAATCATGATTTTCCCTCACTAAAATATATGTCCTTTTTGAAGTTTAATTATTTTGTTTTCCAATTCATGTTTCTCATGAAGAGACATCACACTCACATCATCCCTTTGATCTTGCTTGAATTTCAGAATACAAACCTTGGTTTCTTACAAATCTGTGTCTTCTTTGACACATTTTGAGCCACTGCTTATTGGAACAAAGGACTGTCTTATAACATTATTTGCATATTTCATGTTATGTGTTTTGTTCCTGATCCGGTGGTTCGCAAATGATTTGTCAACTGCAATTTTTTTTCCATACATTGTAATTCACATGCTGATGCATCACTTATGCTTGTACGAAGTGTTATTTGGGTTTAGAACCACGATTTATTGTGCTGATGATCTGGGGCGATCAACCCTTTTAAGAACCCATATAGATAACATAGAATTCAAATGTACAAACATTCAATTCAGCTTACTGAGATTTGTCAACCAATCTGAGAATGTTAACCCCTTAAAAACATGATAAACTCTACACATAAAAGACTTGTCCAACGTTTAAAAGGGACTCATGAGGAACATTGAAGATGACGTTGTTCCCTCTACAAATCTTTTTAAGAAACGCATAAACATAATTAATGGCAATTTTCTTAGGAAGCGATGAATTTCTTCTTGCTTTCACCACAGTGTTTCCTTGAATATGAACAACCCCTAAGTCTCTACCATTCCTTAGAAACTCCAGCTCGTTTGTCTCCTCCTCATCCACCGCTCTGTCTTGGCAGAAGCTAGCTGCATTGCTCGGTATATCAAGTGGGATGATTGTGTCCATTGTTGATACTGTGTAGTCCACCATCGAAGAAAACATGTCCATATCATTATTGTTGATCAATACTTCTCTGGACTGATGCGGCTGGCTGCAGATAGAAGCACTGCTGCTGTTGCTTGAGTTCGAAACTGGCTCCATCATTCTTTCGATTTGGATGAAGGAGAACAGGTTGTTAAACAGCTTGTTCTCGAAATTGTCGTCTTTCTTGTGTAGATCTTTATAACCATACCTGTTCAGCGGCTGAGAGTTACTTAAGTGCATAATAAGCCACAAAAGTTTTGGAAAAAAAAAACAGAGTGAAAGTACCTGGCGACACAGCGGAACATTCGAAACGTCTTGGATCCAATTCTCTTCACTAGAAACCTCTCTTCTTCGGGGACAGTATAGACAGGGAGGTACTTGACGCAGACAAAGACTACAACTGAATGAATCGCCGGGAGGTTAGTAATGACATGAGAGAAGATGTGAGGAACTCCACTCGCTAGCTCTGAGTAAACTATCCCGATCCCTGGGACCCGGACAAGCCCAAGACTAGGGCCGAGGCTGATGATCCAGCTCATTGAAACTTTGCTATGCACTTGGAACTCATATCTCTTGATTTTTACGTAGTTCCAGACCAGCATTACAGCAAGTAAGACCGCTGCTATAACTAGTGGAAGCCAACCTCCTTGGTTAACCTTTAAAAGAACTGCCGAGAAGTAGGCCCCTTCCACCACGAGGGACAGCACGGTGAACACAAGGATGAGAAGCCAATGGCACCGCCACACGAGTAGCATAAGAAGCACCATGAGTACTGTGGTCACAAGCATCACAACCGCCACCGCCGTCCCTATTTTCATCAGACAGTCAGCCATATGTTTTTATCAACATGGTTTAAGATGAGCATCATACCGTATGCATTCCCTATTTGGTTCTGATTCTTGAATCTAGCGGTGACGGCTATGCAACCAACCATGAGTATCCAGTTTATATCCGGGCTATAAATCTGACCAAGAAACTTCTTTGAAGTATGAACGACTTTAACTTGAGGAAAACACCCATGAGCTACAGCCTGCTTGATTATTGAATATGTCCCTGATATTGTAGCTTGGCTTCCAACAACCGCAGCTCCTGTGGCAACTATAAACATTGGCCAATATATACTATCTGTGGGGAGTCAAAAGCAAAAGAGATATATAAAGTTCAGCATTATTAGGCACTATGACTCCAATCAGTAAGAGAAGTTTTATGACAAACCCGGGATAGATTCATAGAATGCATTTGCGTAGTTATCTTTGTTTTGAACAAGGTACGCAGCTTGGCCACAATATGCTAAAAGAAGACAAGGGAACACGAAAAACGTAAAGGCAAGCTGTATAGCTATTAATGGGAAATAAGCAATGTCGTCGTATAATGCCTCAGTCCCTACATTTTCAAAGATGCAAAAACAACAAAGAAGATGCATTTTAGAGATGAGTTGAAAAAAGAGGCTAAGCAAAGAGCAAGAGTGTAACCTGTTATGCTGAGTAGAATTCCGCCAAGCGAAACCCAACCATCTCTCCCTCTCCGTCGAAAGTACATGTATACATATGTGGGTGAAAAGGCTTTTAGAACGCTTGTATCATATATGAAGATGTTGTATAACCCGGTGCCTCCAATAAACAGAAGCCAAATAAAGACAATAGGTGCAAAGAGCCATGCAACTTTGTCCGTACCATACTGCTGCATACTGAACAGACCCACCAAAATAAGAACAGCAACGATCACAACTGTGTCTGAAAAAGAAAAGAGTTGGGTGAAGGATTAACAGAGAGAATCCTGAAAAGAAAGACTAACATGAGAATATACGTACCGCTACTCATCTGTGGATTGTTAACTTTGATCCCACCAGTAGCTGAAAGAACTGAAGCAGGAACTAACAACTCAGTAACCTGTCATCTATGAATCCAATAAATGCAAGCAAAGAGAGATCTATACGTACCCGAGATAGCTGGGGTAAAGATGCCATCACCAATCGTCATACAAGTCCCTACAAGAACAATGATCAGAAGGGCTCTCTTCCTGGAGTCTTTCTTCTCCAACCAACTCATGGTTTTCTCAGCCACAGACCCTTCAGGCAAGAAAGTACGTCCATATGTTGTGAGCTCCTGGTCGCTACGTTGCTCGTCTGGGATTAGTTTCAGTTTACCATTTCTGCAGAGCAACGAGTAAATAGCTAGAGTCCCACCTGCACACATTTCATAAATTCAGGAGAAGCTAGAATCTCTAGGGGTTTTACTATTATGAGAGGTATGCTATACCTTGGCCGTTGTCGTTGGCTTTGCAGACAATGAAGACATATTTGATGAGAGGGATAAGCAAGAGGGAGTAAATGATTAAAGAAAGTGCTCCAATTACATCTTCGGTGTCATCTATTCCATCAGGGAATGTATTGTAAAACACGTACAAGGGAGAAGTCCCTAAGTCGCCATAAACTATCCCTAGACTCTGGAAGGCCAACCTCAGAAGCATCAACGTTGATAAACCCTGTCGACAACAGATGAAAGTGGATTAAAAAAAATACTCAACTTTCTTTCTTTCTCTGAAACTTATGTAATATGATTGAATTTGCTTCTGAAATGATGTCATCATAGTATTTACATCTTACTCTAAGTATGTTATTCAGGCATGAATTTGTTAACCATGTTTACTATTTTCATATACAGTGTTGTGTTATTCAATCAAGATTTTAAGAATTTTACTAAAATCCTATATTCCTTTCGTTTCAGTTTAATTGTCGTTGCAGAGTAAAATATTCGTTTCAAAATAAGTGTCTTTTTATAGTTTTAATAGAAAATTTATTGATTTTTTATTTTAATCTATTTTCTATTGACTGAAATGTGGTTAGATGTATTGGTAGTTGTGTTTTTATTTTGAAAATATGTAAAATTAAATATTTTCTTAATCTGTATGTCCAAGTGTAAAACGACAATTAAAATAAAACGGAGGGAGTATTACTCAAAACACTTTATTTTGCGAAAATCTTTCTATAGTAAGTCCCTAAAATGAAATTTTATTGAGTTCGTGAATAAATTGCTGGGAACAAAATTGAAGGTATAACACACACACACATATTCTCTTGAATTTTATCAAAATTGTTAAGTGTTGAAGGCTAAATAACATCAAAAGACCAACTCTAAATCAGTGAACAACAGAAGAAAGAAAACAAGATCCAGAAAGTTCTCAATTCTCAACCGTGATCATGTGAATTGTTCATCTCTCTTTGAGCTAATTGAATTTAGATAATACTCAAAACTATAAACATTGATTGTTTTTTTTAATCTAGTACTCATGATGTTTATGTCCTAAGAATAGACATGAAGAACTTTAGAAGAAGAAAAAGTGATAAGTTACCTTTTCTTTGTGCATGTTCTTGAGCTTATGTGCTTCTTCATCCATTGGCTGATCAAGTTTCTGCTCTAAATCCCACATAGCTCCTACGTTTCGCCCTTCTATTGTTTCCTCTCCTTCTCCTATTTCCGCCATTTTTCTTTGCCCGGAAACAGCAAAAGAATTTGAATTTCCCCCCAAAATTTTCAGACAAAGCTAAACCTCTATGGATCAAATTTGCCGGCTATGAGACAAGTATCTATGTGTTTCCGCTTTTTAGTGGAACTAAAAGAAGTGTCTTTGATTTGTGAAAGAGGTAGCAACTATTTAGTATCAACTATATTGTGAGAAAATTGATTTATATAATCGGAGCTAAAGAAAAAAAAAGAGAAAGTCGATATAGTGTTTAATATATAAATAATAGCTAAGATCTAGTCAATAAAAAAATAATCAGATTACGCGACGTAAACACGGACTGGGGAATAATTTGTTAACCATGTTCTCTTGATCTCTTCGTCTGTTTCAAATATTAAAAGGACAACAACGTAACTGAGAGCTAGAGAGAAAATTAAACCATATGTTTTAGGTTTATTCATATTATACCAACGACCACACTTTACCATTACCAAGACTCGTAATATGCTCGGCTCTAGTTTATCGACTATGTGACCATAGATAGCATCATTAGTGGTTCGTGGTAGCTAGTGGCAACTATATTATTTGTGACCGTTTGTGGCCTTTACTAATTATATATGTTGTCTCCACACTATGGCGTTTGTGAGTACTCCCTCTGTTTCATATTATTTGTCGTTGTAGGAAAAAAATTTCGTTTCAAAATAAATGTCGTTTTAGAGTTTCAATGCAAAATTTATTAATAAGATTCTTCACTTTATTTTTCTATTGGTTGAAATATGGTTAGGTGTATAGGTAATTGTGTTTTCATTTTGAAAATATACAAAATCATATGTTTTCTTAATATATGTGCATAAACCTAAAACGACAAGTAATATGAAACGGAGGGAGTATTTACCAATTGTTTCGTAATAAATGCAAAAACAAAACCTAGAAACTGACTGACTAACTCGAATGAATGAAGTGATCGAGTTGTGTGAACGCGCACTTTATGATTGATGATTTCGTTAAGACATCATTATCTCTGATTTCTTAACGGAGTTCTTAACTCATGATTTAACATTTTTTTGTTTTTTATACTTTTCGACTAAGAAACGATTTTTATATCTCTTATCCGAAATTAAGAACCTCAGTTAAGAGACTGGGGATAACGATGGTCTTATATCACCGCTAACTTGGCACTAAAATAATATGATTGTGGCCACGTCCTTGCGCATCGTATGTACTTTTCTTATATTGTTTTACTGTTTTAAATTAACTCGTACTTGCTACAAGACAAGAAGTAATCCGAGGTATCATGGGGAGATCAATAAACCTTAACACTGAGCCCACACGGTGTCTTTTTCTTTTAGGTTTATGAGATATTTTACACGTTATCTCTAGTTATCGATGACAAAATATTCTTCAAACAAGACCAACCATATATATTTTATTCTAAACAAAATGATGTGAATCAAAGTCTAGATTAACAATTATAATTTGTGACTATCATGTTAAGTTCTCCTTTTTTTTTTTTCATTGAGTTTAGCCTAATGGGCAACATTACATTCGAGTATTAGAATTTACAATGAAGAGAAGTCCAGTAAGTTAAAATATTATTCAGCCCAAATGAAGAACTATCATGAAGTTTTCAGAATGTTGACGATAGAGTTTCGTGAAGACACGTCACATCGACACGCGTCCCACATGCACTGAGCAGCAATCACGGCCGCTACCGCACACCGTCACCACCGTGAGTCTCCCGGCATCTCCTCTCTAGCTCCATCTCTCCATTGCCGTATTCAGGATCGGAAATTCAGATACCAAATCTAAAATCTTCCACTTTAACCGCGGATGGCTGAGAAAGAATCTATGACTCACCGGAATTATACCCGAGGATGCTTAATCCAGGACGAAGAAAGACCCTCTGCCGGACCGCTTTATAAAAAACGCCAGAGCTTCTGAATCCTCTTCATACACGTTTAAAGCATCCATTAAAATCATCTTTCTTTCCTTCAGAGATGCTTCGCCTCACACCAGGACCGGCTGAACTATATAGCGAAGACTGATTCTCCTGGAAAAAAATCAAAGTGAGCAATGAACCATGTATCTGACCCAGAATCCTACGGGATGATAAAGATGAGGTTTAGTGAAAGATATGACGAAACCCGACCAAAAAAGATCATGATTTATTAGATCAATCCCAATAAAAAAAGTTTAAAGAAATCATGAAGATCAGTTTCGATTTGGGACAAACACACATCAAAAAGTCGCCGAGCGAATAACAGATCCCCGAAGCGGAAACAAGACATCGGACAAAGCCGAAAACAAAAAAGAAAAGGTGTTTTAATCTCTACTCTGCATCTTCATATCTTTGAAAGATGGGATTGTGTGAACAGATACGAAGGCCGCAGAGAGAAAATTCTCTCTTTAAGAGAAAGAGAGAGACATATCATGTTAAGTTCTCAATCGGAATGAAAATATACCAACGAATGGTCTTTAGCTTTAACAAAAACAAAAACGATAATGGCTTAATTTAGACTATCATCTTTTGGGCTGTTAGTCTTTTCTTCATCAATTTTTTTTTGGACTAAATGTCTGCATATCCATGGATTTGGTGGCAAATTCAGTGATCCAACCCACATTAATGCTTACAAGGAATCTGCTTCTTCAGTTCTGCATCCTTTTCTTCTTCTTTTCATATTTTAATTAAAATTTTGGACAAAAAATGTAAAATTTATTGAAACCAAAAACGTTTTTACATCAAGTGCATCGTTAGATGGTATTTTAGGTACTTCTGCTAATTCCTCCATTTTTTAAGAGAAATTTTAAACATTTTGGAGAAAGCCTTTTGTTGGAAATTAGATAATATTTTTTCATTATATGACTTTTTGTATTTATCATTGGTCGAGTTGTGGTTATTTGAACAATTAATGATATTTATTATTAGCCGGTCATAGGCAAAGCCGAATGAAACATTTGCTTTAAACCTTCAAATAACATAGAACAAATGTGTACTCGGTTCTCCCCCTCAAATGATATTCACCGTTATTCAGTCTTTAAGTTGGAGAAAATAACTGTTTTTGAATGTAGAAATTCGAACTTTGAAGCCTTTTTCAGTTTTACATGGATTTTGCGGGAAGGTTTCCCGGAAACAAGAGGAAGTTAAAACACACATATGTTGTCTAGCCAATAATCATCATGTACTGTCAAAAACCGGAAACAGTTATTTCCTTTTTGAACAAACCACAGTTTCAGAAAATGTCAAAACCCCAAAATCCAGGACGTAGTTTTAGATACGCTAGAACAACGTTTCAACCACTTTGATCGTTATTTTACAGAATCCACTTTTCAAGCAAAAGTGAGTGCATAATCTGTTTATTTTTAGTACTAGTAGGCATTTGTATTAATAACTTCTTCGGCTTAAAATAATACGAAGGTGATCCCGCACGCTTGGCCATACTCATGTAATTTTTGATATGCAATACATCAAGATTGATGCCGCACTCGTAACTTGTGAATCACTATCCCGATGAGATGGCATACGCTATGTGGGATAACTTGACTCAACACAGTATTATACTGTTTCAGACTGCAGAAAACCAACACATGAATCGAAAAATACAAGTAGAAAAGAAAAAAAGAATGCCTTGTAGCATGTGAAGAAGCATGACAGAGGACTTTGTGCTTGATCCTTTGTTCGTGGAATCCAGAATGTCATATTATCCAGAATTCGAAAGAATTTTGGATAGTCTGAAGGAATCCAGAAGTACGCCTGCTCGATTCCTCGGGGATCGAATTAAACAACCTTGGTCTCTTTGAAACCCACAGAAAAGGAAGAGGAGATATGATATTGTATGTGTCCCTCCAATATGCCACAACTTCCTTGGGGTTAGAGCAGGGATCTCTGTATTCTTCCTTTACAACCTCCTCATCCTAATCCACCTTGTGAGTTTCGTCCCGAGCAACGTGGTTGGGAATTGGATCATTCGACTCACTTCCAGAATCACAATAATCACAATCAGAGCGTGAGAAGTGGGAAGGCCATCTTCATTCTTCCACAGAAACAATTTAGAAACACTGAAGAAAGAGTTCTACAAAGCAAAGCAAGAGAGTAAAAAAAAAATTCTACATTGATTTTTTTTTTTTGAGAAATAAACAAACAAGTAAGAATGAAGAAAAAATCCCATTTTATAGGAACTAAAAGGTGTATACACTCAACTTTCACTTTCTTTTCGGAAAATTCAGGATTAGATGAGGCAACAGTCAGCCATTGATCTCACTTAAACGCTTATCATCATTTCTTTAGAATCACACGTAATTCTAATGAGCTAAGAAACTAACTGTTAGAGTCAAAATCGGTCATTAACGAAATAACTGGTTAAAATTTTCCAAGAATTGTATCTTTTAAAATAATTAGCCAAAATGTCAAGTTAACAACACCGCATATGTCGTGCTTACTTGGAAAAAAATACGTAGAACAAACTCCAGAAAGGAAATAAAGAGATTTCTTTCCTTTATGTGAAGAAATATGTGAAGTTTGTTCAATGTATTTTTGTCCTTGTATGCACATCATATACAGTATTGTTGATTTGTTCTTCCTTATTCGAATCTAATATATGGTTTTATTATTTAAATATTATAAAATAACTTATTATTGTATTATACAATGATTTTTTATTTGTTTATAAATCAAAATATTTACTTGATTATATTATTCATTAACACTTTGTTTAGAGTTATTTACATATAAAGCTTATGAAATGTTCAAATGTAGGAGTCATTCAAATTGAAGGCTATTTTTGATCTAATACTTGTTAACTCATACTTATAGATTGCTCTAAACACAATGAAACTGGTATATATCAATCATACTTACCGACAAAGATTAATAATTATGCACTTCAAATTTATTTTGGGTTGTTAATATGAGACCATCAATTCAAAATAGCTTTAACTAAAACACACTATTATGCTGTAAAAAAATATTAATCATCAGAAAAATATAGTATATAATTGAATTTTTTAGTATTTTCAAAATATTCTTTATGTGGCGTGAGATTAATTTAAAGCATAAGAAATAACAAATAATCATTGTTTTATAACCGGACAGACAACTGAACCGGATAAACTTTTGGAACATAGTTTAATGTGATACAACCAGTTTTAACCGGGTTTAGTGCTTTTATTAAGAATAATATCATAATTACTCTTATAATATTAGGTGCATATGCATATAAATTTAATAAAAATATCAACCAAAATAAAAAACTATGGTTTAGAAAGTGAAAATTGAATTATTTTTTTCATTTTGTGTTGTTATAAAAAGTATTATAATCCCAAAGTATACATGGAATAATAATTGTCTAAAATTCGGTGGAGCAAATCATTTCAGTGTGGACATGAAACTCACACTATATATTTCCTATATTTTAAAACTCGATTTTTTGTATATAAATCTGCTGATTTGTAGAAATACAGTAATCTTCATGCATACCCAAATAAACAATAATATTAAATTATTTTTAATACCATCAAATAATAAAAAAGGTCAAATATACGAAATGAATCCAAATAAACTAAATAAATAAATTTACAAAGCCATTCCACAAACACTATAAAAATATATGTTGTTCATAATCTCACGAGCTTTATTATTATTGTAAAAATATTTTGGTTTTAAGAGAAAATTAATTTATCATAGTTTCAAAACTTACATCACATGTAAAGAATTAAACTTAATATCATAGTTTCCTGAGAGAGCTGAATAATTAGGTTTTAGGCATATATAAGTAAAATCGCTATAGTAGTTTGATTATATATACATATGTGATTTGAATACAAGCACTTTAACTAATTTATCGACTATCGCCTAATTCTTTGAACGAAACAAACTATAGTACATGAGGTTTCTTAATGCTTAACATAAGTTTTCTTGATTCCTAATTATTTATACATGTTTTATTCCACGTTTTGCTTATTTCTTCTCTAAACATCTCGAATTGCAGTGCACCATTCTCTTGTAAATTGACTCCTAAGTATTAAAACACACTATTATGCACTTCTAGTTTATTTTGGGTTGTTAATATGAGAACATTATTTTTTATGACATTTTTTCGTTGTATAATATTTGGAAACAAAAAATATAGTGTTATTGAATGTATTTTTCTTTAAAGTATTTCACTAATGGTTATCTAAAATTAATAAAACAAGTTGATGTGATGCATGACCTAGGCTACCGCTATTTAAACCCATATCCGAACTTCATCCAAATAATTCGAACCAAAATCTGAACTGAAGTAGAAAAAATATTCAAACTGGTATTGAATATAAGAGATGAGATACCTAAATTCGAATGGATAATATTTGAATTCGAATTAATATATGAAGATAAACGAACATATGTATATTTAACCTTATTTTTTTATTTACTTCTTTCATTTTATTTAAATATTTATATTGATACTGCACGTGCTTAAGATCATATAATATACATATAATTATGGAAAAAATGATTTATTACTCATTTAAAATATATGTTAAACTCTTATTTTGTGCATTAAAAAAATTTGCATCAAATTAATTTTAAAAAAGAATCAAATTAGTGTTTTTCTATTGGGCAATTCTCTTAAATAGCCATTTTTAAGTTTTTGTCACAAAAATGGCCCTCAAAAAATAAATGACCAAAATAGACTTTTTTTTTTTGAAATTTTGATTTTTTTAATTTTTTTTTTTGAAATTTGAAACCCTAACCCCAAACCCACCCCTTAACTCTAAACCCTAAAGTGCAAATTAGTTAACCTTAGGGAGATAAATGCATATAAATGAATTTTTTAGCTTCTAAAAAAACATTTTGGTCATTTTCTTCTTTAAAAACTATTTTTGTGACAAACAAACTAAAATGGGCTATCTAAGGGAATTTTTCTTTTCTATTTCTAAAGTTTTATCTCCAAACCTGTTAACTGTCCAATCTATTAAAATTTAGAAAATCAGTTAAGTTAAAGATATATTTTTAAATACAAGAAACTTGAACAATAAAGAATTTGATTTTTCAAAATCTAAATATTCGAATTCTATCCAAATAACCAAACTCTAACAAAAAAAATACCCAAATCCGACTAAAATTGTAGAAATATGAGAACAAGTTCTTTGCCCCTCTACCAAGATATCCCAAAAAATTGAAATACCTGTTCCGAAGTGAACGCCCACCCTTACCCATGAAGCATCGTGGGTCCAGGAAGTCTAAACTAAATGGACTATAAATGGAATATGATCTTATGAAAATCATCCCATAATGTTAAAAAGAATTTCTACAATATTATTTTCACAAATAAAAAAAAATCTAACTACATAGACGAGTTTAATGTATTTTGTCTTTATATGCAGAAAATATTAATATCCTTTTATGAAATTAATTACCCGATTAATAAATTTTCGACAATATGAATTTTGATTATATATGCATTCCAAATAAATAGGAGAGTATAATATTAGAATTATGTTGATACATCAATCCAGAAAATTTAAATGGATTTTATCCCAAAAATAAAATCTTCGAGTCAATACTTATTTGAACTTTCCTTATGCTCCCTCGTTTATGTAGCAAGAGGAAGGTTTTGTTAAAGTTCCAATGTAGGACTCTTTTTTTTTTGGTTCAAAAGTTCCAATGTAGGACTTTTTTATATTTTTGATAGTCAAAATATTGTCAGTTTTGATGTGATTTATGCTTTGCTATCCACTTTAACTCTTATTTTACATTCACTTAAAGTTCAATTTTGATATATGAGTGCTTCATGTGTACTCAAGTTTTCTATATATTCATAATCCAATCATTCTGATGAACTTCTTCACCATAAAACAAGCTGGTGAATTGGCCAAAGCCATTTAATCAAGGTTTGTTCAACCCTACGGCAAAGCGGTAAATACATTGTCTATGACACTCTGGACAAAACTTTGAAATCTATCTTTTAATCCTTATCAAATGATTTGCTATTCTTGTCAAAGTATTCTCCAGTATTTGCGCTTAACAAGTTGTTTATTTTACTTTTTTGATATTACTAAGTGACTAGAATTCTCTAACAATTGTAAAATAATTTGCTAAGTAATTTCTTGTCAAACAATTCAGGTTTATTCTACATCTTATATTATGTGACAAGAACTCCAACAACACAGAATATGAGAATCCATTCCTAAGAGTCGTTGATTAAATATCTCCGGACAAATTGACCTTTAATCCTCGGCCTTTTGTCTGCGTTAACCTTTCTAACTTCATACCTTATCCTCTTATCAAACAAACGATTTTTCCGTTTGTCTGTGTATCTCCATACTTTTGCTTCTCTCTCACTTCTGCTGCTCACTCTCTTCTCCTCTATCCCCTGCCATCGAAATCCACTGATTTATGATTAGGCATGAACTTGCTAATTTGAAACTTATGCTAACATTTCTGTAAGAACTCACACAAAATAAGATTAAACTAACAAGGAATTGACATGGTTGCTAAACTTTTAGATAATCTAGTAGATGTTTAAAAGGTCATCAAATTGATTCCAGTTGGGTGGGTTTTCCTCTCCAAAAAGAATGAATTTAAAATGGTTTAGATTTCGTTATAACGGATGTATGGGCCTACAGGCCCAAAACTTCTTAGTTTAAAAAAAACTTTCATGGGGAACTAGCTGAAAGTTAGTTGTGTTGTGAAACTCAGTTTGTTTCTATTACTTCTCTTAGAGATTCATGTTTATCCCATGCTGCTATAACGTTTATAGATTCACAAGTTCAAATAAGAAGTCCTTCTCTTATTATCAATCAAGTTCACAATTCAAAAGTTCGTATCATCAATGTCACACTCGACATTCATATATAAAAGCCTTAAAGTCCTAAACACTCAAGGCACAGGATATTAAACAATTCCTAACTAACAAAGGACTTTCCAATTCCTAACTCCACAACTTAATAGGAAATATATAGCTTGATCGTAAAGCTATTTCAAGCTTATCCCAACATTCACCCCCTTAAGCTTGAATCTATCTTCACACACATCTTGAATGCCAATAAGTTCTCTCATTTCCTTGAACTTTATTCTTCCGAGTGATTTAGTAAGAATATCAGCTTTTTGTTTATCTCCGGAAATGTGTTCAACCACAACTTGCTCATTTTCAACGCACTCTCTAATGAAATGGAATCTCCTATGAATATGTTTGCTTCGTCCGTGGAACACTGGGTTTTTAGTAAGTGAAATAGCCGATTGATTGTCAACCATGATCACCACTCGTTGATTAGTTTCACCAGTAGCCTCACTCAAGAGTTCTTGTAACCAAATAGCCTGTTTGGCAGCCTCTGTTGCAGCCATAAATTCGGCTTCACACGACGACAACGCTACTATCTCTTGCTTTGTTGAACTCCACGTTATGGGACTGGTTCCAAGATAGAATATATACCCGGAAGTGCTTTTACCATCATCTAAGTCAACATTGTGTGAACTGTCACTGTATCCTACCAAATTCATACCTCCTCCTCGCGAGTAACAGAGTCCAAGAGCGAGAGTACCTCGCAGGTACCTTAGGATTTGTTTAAGTGAACTACCGTGAGAAGCTCTTGGATCCTGCATATACCGACTGAGAACTCCTACGCTAAATGCTAGGTCCGGACGAGTGTGCAAAAGATAACGTAGACAGCCAATGTTTCGACGGTATTCCTTCTCATCCACTTTCTCTTCACTGGCTGCTTTAGTGAATTGAGCATTCAACTCCAAAGGCACATGAGTTAGATTACACGTGCTCATGCCACTTTCTTCAAGTATTTTCCGTGCATACCTATCTTGCTTGAGAATGATTCCTCCTTCATATTGTACAACTTCAATTCCCAAGTAATATGTCAATTTTCCTAGATCGCTCATCTCAAACCTTGCTGACATCTCACGTTTAAATTCAAGGATAACGTTGATAGAAGTTCCTGTGACCAGTAGATCATCCACATAAGCTACTACTATGAGCAGCTCGTGAGCTTCTGCCTTACGGTAGAGAGAGGGTTCTTTAGAGCATCGCTGGAACCGTAAGCTCTTTAATATCTGGTTCAACTTTATATTCCAGGCCCTCGGAGCTTGACGTAGGCCATACAAAGCTTTCTTTAATTTGTAGACTTTATGTTCTTCTCCAGCTACAATGAAGCCCTCCGGTTGTGAAACAAATACTTCTTCCTTTAGCTCACCGTGTAGAAACGCTGTTTTTACGTCGAGGTGGTGTATCTCCCATCCATGTGACCCTGCTAATGCGATGATCAGTCTTATGGTTTCAATACGAGCTACCGGAGCAAACACTTCGTCATAATCTATTCCATGCCGTTGAACGTATCCTTTTGCCACCAATCGAGCCTTGTGTTTACTGATGGATCCATCGGCATTATGCTTGATCTTGAATACCCATTTTAAACCAATTGGTTTTACACCAGTAGGTAGTTCAACGAGATCCCAAGTTTTGTTCTTCTCTATCGAATGAATCTCGTCTTTGCAAGCTTCTACCCAAACCTTTAGTTTCTTAGCTTCGCTAAAATCCCAAGGCTCATCATTCATACACATCAGTAAGCGTTCTCCCTCTGTTTCTGCAAGAAGTATATAATCGTTGAGATAGTTTGGTCTGGTAGTAACTCTATTTGATCTTCTGGGCTGTTCTACTGAAGTGGTTTCATATCCATCGCTGTCTTCATTATCAATAGTCTCTTCATCCTCATCACCGCCTGTGTTATGATCCTCGTGTTGATCGATAGGTTCATTACCTATTCGAAGCGAATTTCTATTGCTCCTTAGGTTGATCTCACATTCTTCTGTGTCAGTGTCTATGGAATTACTCCAATCCCACCGTGACCCTTCCGTGAAGACAACATCACGACTGACGATGATACGTCTGCTCATGGGATCAAGCAAACGGTATGCTTTGGATCCTGGTTCTGTTCCCAGATGGACCAAAGTTCTAGACCGATCATCAAGCTTTCTTCTTCCAGCTTTCTCTGTTTTTGCATAACATACACACCCAAATACTTTTAGGTGAGAGAGATTCGGTTTTCTCCCTTTCAAAGCTTCATATGGGGTCGTTCCGTTTAGTGATCTTGTTGCTACCCTATTAATCAAATAGGTGGCGTGTCTTGTTGCTTCTCCCCAGAGGTGATTTGGCATATTCATGTGTTTTAGAATGCTTCTCGTCATCTCCAGAAGTGTTCTATTTCGTCGTTCCACCACTCCGTTTTGCTGAGGTGAATACGGTGCAGTTAAGTGACGTTTGATACCATGTCTATCACAGTAAGCCTGAAATTCGTGGGATACAAATTCACCTCCTCTGTCAGTTCGTAAATTCTTTAGCTTCGTACGAGTTTCTTGTTCTGCAAGTATTTTGAAGTTTTTGAATTTCTCAAAGGCTTCACTTTTCTCTTTTAGCAAAACTGTCCACATGTAACGGGAGTGGTCGTCAATAAGGACAAAGATGTATCTATTTGAGGCTGGTGTCGATGGAGTGATGGGTCCACAGAGGTCAGCATGTATTAGTTCAAGAGGGGTCTCTGCTCGGTACATTGTCGCCTGTGGGAATGGTTTTCTGGTCTGTTTTCCCTTCAGGCATGACACGCAAGTCTCAAAGTTTCGACCAATATCAGGGACTCCTTTAACAAGTTCCTTAGTGACCATCAGTCGCATTGTATCTTTGTTGATGTGACCCAAGCGGGCATGCCATATTGTGTCTTCATCAAGATTTCTCACTAGCAAGCAGTTAATATAGTCGACCTGGAGAACAACTTTATATAACCGGTTCCGTGTTCTCGTGCTTTTGATCATCAACTTTCCTTCACGATCAATTAAACTCAGTGTGTTGTCTTTCATGTGAATCTCACAACCACTTTCAGTGGCTTGTCCTAAGCTAACAATGTTACTACGAAGTGCTGGTATATAGTAAACATCTTTCAGTATTTTCTTTTCACCACCATTGACAATAAATCGAATGGAACCTTTTCCCAATATGTCTATCTTCGAATCGTCTCCGAAGCGCACTTTTCCGGTGACTGTATCATCTAGCTCGCAGAAGAACAAGCGATTACCACTCATGTGGTTTGATGCACCATTATCCAGGTACCATACATCTATTGTATCAGTCTCGGCTCCAAGGTTTGTGGGGTTTACATTCTTCTCATTCAAGTAAACTACTTCATTCATCATGAGAGTGTCGGCTTCTTGGGTATTATCATCCTTCTTCTCATCTAACTCTTGGATTTTTAATAGCTTGTCGGGACAGTCCGTGGCATAGTGTCCACGTTTATCACACTTAAAGCAGGTGATGTGAGAAGCATCTCCACTTCGTCCCTGCCGATAAGCTTCTCTCTGTTGCTGGAATGATCCTCGAGCTCGGCCTCTACCTCTCCAGCTCGTCCTATTGCTACGACCTCTACCACGAAAGTTATAGTTATTTCCATAACTATCTTGATTAGAATCTGCATACATTAATTTCCCGGGATCATCTTGTGCGTCTTCTTCTTCCTCTTCAGTCACTCTCTCTTCATATGCTTTTAATCTCCCAACAATGTCTTCAAAACTGGTTGTATTAAGATCTAGTACTTGCTCGAGAGAAGCTACAATATGTATATACTTCTTTCTTGGCAAACACTTGAGAAATTTCTTAACTAGCTTTGGTTCTTCTATTGTTTCTCCTAATGAGGCAGATTTGGAAGAGAGTTCGGATATCTTGCCAACGAAGGTATCAATCTTATCAGAGTCTTTCATCTTGAGTCTATCGAATTCTGCCATCAGGGTTTGTAGCCTTGCTTCTCGTACTCTTTCGGCTCCTACATGTCGAGCTTTCACAGCATCCCACACAGATTTCGCTGTGTCCAAATCTCCGACTTGCAATATTAACGCCTCAGGTATCGATTGGAATATCAGTGCCATAGCCATATTATTTTTGTCTTCTGCTTTGCTTCCGGGGTCAATTGCCTCCCAAACTTTGCTAACCTTCAATGCTATTTTCATTCTTATAGCCCAAACTGTATAGTTTGAAGAGTTTAGCATTGTAAGTTTAACAGAAGCAGTTCCGGTGTCTTTGTTAAACGCCTCAGGTTCATCCTTTATATCGCTCATGGTAGTGCTCGTATGTTACTTTGACGTCTTGGTGTTTGAATGTTCTTGTTTGGCTCTGATACCAAATATAGATTCACAAGTTCAAATAAGAAGTCCTTCTCTTATTATCAATCAAGTTCACAATTCAAAAGTTCGTATCATCAATGTCACACTCGACATTCATATATAAAAGCCTTAAAGTCCTAAACACTCAAGGCACAGGATATTAAACAATTCCTAACTAACAAAGGACTTTCCAATTCCTAACTCCACAACTTAATAGGAAATATATAGCTTGATCGTAAAGCTATTTCAAGCTTATCCCAACAACGTTTTCGTAATTCAGTTTAAGTAACATGTTCCTCTGTTTTGCATAATCTTCATTTTCTTCTGTCTTTATTGTAATCGTGATGACCCTGCTGTAATCTTTATTGCAGCTTGTCAAAGATTGTTCAGGCCAGACATGCTTCATCTCCACTGGTTCGAGCTTCTCCAATCTCGGGGACACAAGGATCTTCTTTTCTCCTCTCATCATCTCTCTTTTCTTGTGGCTCTTTCTCGAAACGGACTCTAGAAAGTTCTTGCTTTTCTTCTGAACCACCTATGCCAAAGAGAAACTCTCTCGTGTTCCTTGAAACTCATCACTCATTATCTCGTTTGTTCTAAAGAGAAACTCTCTCGTGTTTTGTTGCCACTTGGTTGCAGAATGCACAGATTTATCACAAACATGGCACAAGAAAGCATCATCCTACGCACAGTGCCAGCTCAACTACAAGGGCGAGCAGTACAACCTTCTGGACCCATAATATTAGAGGTCCAATATTTTCAAAAAATGTTACATTTATAATTTTTATTAAGAACAAAAATAAATATACATATATTTATAATTTTTTTATTTTATATGTTTTTATATCTAAATTTTAGAACATTTTAAATAAATAATTTTTAAAAAATCATGCTAAAATTGTCTTTTTAACTATTAAAAGTTTTTTTTTAAAAAAAAAATTGCCCAAGGGCCTGCCGACGCACAATATAAAACCGCATCTTTGTTCAGACAAAGTTCGCAGGCTCCTGGCGGCTTGACATCTGCTTGGGACTCCTGAATCATAGTTTAACAAAAACGAAAGGATAGATTTGGCAAAGTTTATTTATCATGTAGCTAAAAGTAATGTTATATATTTGTCAACTAGTTGTTTCGTCCCCATATGGGGCATAAACATTTTTTATAATTACTTATTAATAATTTTATTACTAATTAAAATACTATAATAATAAATTATTGATTATATTTTCATTTAAATTTTTTTATGTATTATGCATTTTTGTAAAAATTCTTATGTATATATATTTATTATTAATAAATAAAAATTTTAGAAATCACTCGATATTATCTTTTCAATTATATAAAATTAATAATTTTATTTGATTAATATTTAGTTATGTGTTTTATATTTTTAAAATTTTAATTTTTTATTAAAAGATATATTTTAGATAACAACACAATATCTATAAGAATTATCTTTTTATTTAAAATATATTTTTTAAAAATTTTAGATAGTTTTTAGTATTATTAATTTTAATCACTTATCTAATAAAAATCATTTAAATTTATTTTTATTTTGGAGCTCATATATATATATTTTATTTTTAAGGGTATAAATTTGTTTTTATTTTATTTTGGAACAAGACAAAGGGCTAAGGGAGAATAATGGGCACTGACAAAGGAGTGGTCTTAGGTTATATAATAATCTTTTCGGCTAGGACTGATTAGACAAAGACATTTCCTTTACAATCTTAAAGATTTTTTTTACTGACAATTTTTTCTTATGCCAGTAAGGAGATATGACTTTTAGCTCAGTTCTTAAGTCGTTTTTCTATAACTATGGTATTCCGGAATATTAGACCCGGATAGGAATGAGGTGACTCGTTGAATGTCCTCCAATCATGTGAATCATTCATGCCTAATCCCAAAAGTCAACTGGTCTAATAGGTTTGTAAAGTTTCCAAGAGGTGGAACAAACTCGAGAGGTAACCAACTGCGGAGCTTCTGCCCCATGCTCTCAACCCATAGACACAGCCACTAAGTTAGCTCTTGAGTCTTGTTCTATAAACCTTAATATTTTTGAATTTTAACGAAGATAACATACTTACAAAATAGAGGAGATTAGACTAGAAAGTGATTAATATATAGAAGGTTTTGGGTTAAAGTTGGTCAAATTGAGGTAAAAGACTTTTGTATTGTTAAAGTGTGTGGCCATACCCATTTTGCTGGTTTGTACAAAGGGAAAAGACACTGCACTGAAGATGTGGCTTCATACACCAAAGTTGATCCAAATCTTTGTGATCTTATGGGTCAGACTTGGATTATGTTCTTTTTCTTACCCATTTTTTTAAGTTTTATTTTTTTGTTTGTTTGTCTTTTGTTTTTCTGACTCATTTTGTCAGTGGTCCTTCTTTACCAGTCGTTGTTACCATTTAACTTATTGTAACAGATTCCCTTAAAGCTTGACCAAAATTTAAATGAATTATTTTAAAGTTTGTTTAATTTATAGACAATATGATATGTGGAAACCTAATCCTACAACTTCTTATGACATTAGTGTTGTTCGTTTGGTTGCCGCAGGTTTCTGCGTCTGCGTCTGCGTCAATAATCTTGTTCGTTTTATTGACGCAGGTACCTGCGTCTGCGTCAAAACGCAGCGTTCGGCGTCAAAGAAAAATAGACGCTGGAAAAACTTGCGTCTGGCGTCAGCGTCAACGTCTGCGGCAACCAAACGAACAATAATCGGCGTCAGCGTCAATGTCCGCGACAACCAAACGAACAATAATTGACGCAGCCATAAACGCTGACGCTGACGCCGATACCTGCGGCAACCAAACGAACAACAATCGGCGTCAGCGTCGGCGTCAGCGTCGTCCGTCAGCGTCGGCGACAACCAAACGAACAACAATTGACGCAGACACAGACGCTGACACCGACGCTGACGCAGAAACCTGCGGCAACCAAACGAACAACACCATTATTAACTCCTTTTGCTTTTTAAGTTTAAGGTATGAATAAAATATAAGTTGCCCGCATAAACTCTGTGGTCAGAATCATGTCATATAGATAAAGAACTAAGAGGCTACAGCGCTTAGTAACAGGTACTTGACTCAATGTACCACAAAAAGTAATAAATGTAATTTATTTGAGAAAACTCAAGGTTCAGCTAAACTGATTAGAAGCAACAAACCTCTATGGATCCATTGGCTTCGACACAGACTCCTTTTATGTCTGGTTATCAACGCTCTTAATCAACTGTTCCACTGGACATAATCCTAGTGACAAGTCCTCACCAATCAAAACCTAAATGCTTGACCCCAATCCATTCCAAAACACGTCCCATCTCTTTAATTCATCAAAGACAATCCGTGACTAGGTTTATCTCTCTAGCAGATGGACACGACTTCAAAGGAGATTGGTATCCCCCTCCCCCAAATGTTCCAAAACTGAGTGACACCAAGGTCTAACAATTCATTTATTACACTCCAAAACATGTCATATCTCTTAAAATCACCAATGAACATCTATGACTAAGTCTAAGCTCTGTGATTGCAACTTGCAAGCAGATTAATATCAATAATCACCCGCAAAACCAAGTCACTTTAAGGTCTGACCATTTCAGTTTAGAAAAAAAAAAATTGGTTCCTCTTGGTATCCGCAAAAGAAATGCTAAAATGTCTTATTCTTCTTCGTCTGCTTTCAGTTTATCATCAAGCGCTATACAAACCATATATAGCTTCACATCAGCTACTTTTTTTTTTTTACATCAGCTACTTACCTAAGATCAATCAGGAACACAACATTATTGAGCTTCAAGCTTCTTGCTTGGGTCCTGGTTTTATCAAACTCAATATTACAGAAAGATTCAAAGTTGTTCAATCTTGAGAATTTGAGACCAACCTGCGTCAATTTCAAATCAGATATGAAGTGAATCAATTTCAAAAAACACAGCACGTCGCCTGAGAGATTGGAACTCTCGCGGGAAACCCCAGGTACTTAGCAGACACACGCCTTAACCACTCGGCCAAAACAACTTATTACTAATTAATTACTAGTGATAAACCCGCCCGTACGCAAATAAATAGAAAATAATATATTTTAAATATTTAGTTTACTTTTCACAAAATATAATATTAATTTATATTTTTTTATTTTTTATTCATTTGAAAAAATACATTTTTAACTGAAATTGGTTTATATATATATGTTTATTCAAAAAATCAGGTTTGTAATTTTTTGTTTATTAAGTTTATTTTAGTCTATTTATGTGTATTAAGTTTAGTTGGTTGATAAATCGGTTTTTAATTGCCAACCAAACCATAAACCAATTAAAATTTTAATATTGACCAATTGTTTTTTTAGTTATCTTGAAATTTTATATTGGAATTATAAAATGTGAGCTGATCTAGATTATATGCATTGTGCTCTTATCATAATCTGATTTTCGCGTATTCTTCTAAATTTACCTTCACATACATATTTGTGTGTTCATGTAAGCATGTCTAAGAAGCAATGACGATTATGGCATTGGTTTACCTCTGATAATACCTAGGACAGTTATTCTGCCTTTTTGTCATGTCCTCCGTAAATATATACCTTCGATCTGACCTCTAAGGCTTGATAAATACCAAAATTGCACATTCAAAAACCCATCTTGAAACATCTTCTTCCTTCTCTCCACTGCTCTGGTATGTGTTTTCTTTAAGTCATACAACCATCACAGCCAATCCGTGACCACACCACCTCCCGCGACTCAACTCTACCGTCACTGCCATAGCTCACCATGAACCTCCCACCACTTCTCCACCGTTCTACAACAACTTTCATTCGACTCATCCTGAAACTTTGGCATTTATTCACTTTTATTGCTTTTTATAACTTCTAAAGCGCCATTTGATGCATGACTCGTCATTTCCTGCATTAATCCAGCATATCCTTTCTTCTCTTTATGTTTCAATCTAGAGAAGATGACATAAAAAATATTTAAGATTCTAACTTTTTAAAAACATATTATCTCCTACATTTTTGTTTCTTCTTCATACCTAAGATAGCTGAGCAGAATCATCAGACTGAGGACTGAGAAATAGTTTTAACAATCAAGTTCTTTTATTACTTCAAATGTACATTAGATCAGACTCAATTTAAGGTCATACTCGAAACTATAACAAAAACTTCAAGACAATGCAACTGTTGTTGCAATTATGTTCACGTATAACACTCGATGGAACCATGAATCATTCAAGTTTGACTATTGATTATTAGAGTTCGCTAAATGAAAAACTCATTCTAAATAACGTGTGAAAAATACTCAATGATGTTATTCATGTTGTACCTCAACTACAGATAAATGTTTAATTTAGTTTTTTTATTTCTTAATTATAGATTTATTTATTGTTTATTTTTTTAAATTGTATCTTTACTTATTCTAGTTTTCTTGCTTTTATATCAAATGATAATATTATGATAGATGTTTAGTGTAATATTTCTATTTTTTATATTGTAAATTTACTTATTATTTATATTTTCTTATATTGTATATTTACTTAATAATTATTTTTGTTTCTTATATTGTAATATTTCTATTTCTTATATTGTATATTTACTTATTATTTATATTTTTCTTATATTGTGTATTAACTTTTTATATCAAATGATAATATTGTGATAAATGTTTAATGTAATATTTCTATTTCTTATATTGTATATTTACTTATTACTTATATTTTCTTATATTATATTTAATTATTAATTATTTTTGTTTTTAATAATGTCACATGACTTCTTTTGGAAGAAAGATTTTATACTGATGTGGACACTTCCTGAAGCCTCAAGTAGTCTATTTTATTAGTATACTTTTATATCAATGATAATATTATGATGGATGTTTAATATAATATTTCTATTTCTTATATTGTATATTTATTTATTATTTATATTATTTATATTGTATATTTAATTTTTTATATCGAATGATAATATTGTGATAGATGTTTAATGCAATATTTATATTTCTTATAATATATATTTACTTATTATTTATATTTTCTTATATTGTATATTTACTTATTAATTATTTTTATTTCTTATAGTGTAATATTTCTATTTCTTATCTTGTATATTTACTTATTATTTATATTTCTTAAATTTTATATTTAGTTTTTATATCAAATGATAATATTGTGATATATGTTTAATGTAATATTTCTATTTATTATATTTTATATTTACTTATTATTTATATTTTCTTATATTGTATATTTGCTTATTAATTATTTTTATTTCTTATATTGTAATATTTCTATTTCTTATCTTGTATATTTACTTATTATTTATATTTTTATATTGTATATTTACTTTTTATATCAAATGATAATATTGTGATATATTTTTAATGTAATATTTCTATTTCTTATATTGTATATTTACTTATTATTTATATTTTCTTATATTGTATATTTACTTTTTATATCAAATGATAATATTGTGATAAATGTTAATGTAATATTTCTATTTCCTATGTTGTATATTTACTTATTATTTATATTTCCTTATATTGTATATTTATTTAGTAATTATTTTTGTGTTTTTAATAAGAATGTCACATGGCTTTTTGAGAGGAAAAATTATGATATTAATGTAATATTTCTATTTCCTATGTTGTGTGTTTACTTATTATTTATATTTCCTTATATTCTATATTCTATATTTACTTATTAATTATTTTTGTATTTTTTAAATTGTATCTTTACTTATTCTAGTTTTCTTGCTTTTATATCAAATGATAATATTATGATAGATGTTTAATGTAATATTTCTATTTTTTTATATTGTAAATTTACTTATTATTTATATTTTCTTATATTGTATATTTATTTAATAATTATTTTTGTTTCTTATATTGTAATATTTCTATTTCTTATATTGTATATTTACTTATTATTTATATTTTTCTTATATTATATATTAACTTTTTATATCAAATGATAATATTGTGATAGATGTTTAATGTAATATTTCTCTTTCTTATATTTTATATTTACTTATTACTTATATTTTCTTATATTGTATTTAATTATTAATTATTTTTGTTTTTAATAATGTCACTTGACTTCTTTTGGAAGAAAGATTTTATACTAATGTGGACACTTCCTGAAGCCTCAAATAGTCCATTTTATTAGTATACTTTTATATCAATGATAATATTGTGATAGATGTTTAATATAATATTTATATTTCTTATATTGTATATTATTTATATTGTATATTTAATTTTTTATATCGAATGATAATATTGTGATAGATGTTTAATGCAATATTTATATTTCTTATAATATATATTTACTTAATATTTATATTTTCTTATATTGTATATTTACTTATTAGTTATTTTTATTTCTTATAGTGTAATATTTCTATTTCTTATCTTGTATATTTACTTATTATTTATATTTCTTAAATTGTATATTTAGTTTTTATATCAAATGATAATATTGTGATATATGTTTAATGTAATATTTCTATTTCTTATATTGTATATTTACTTTTTATATTAAATGGAAATATTGTGATAAATGTTAATATAATATTTCTATTTCCTATGTTGTATATTTACTTATTAATTATTTTTGTGTTTTTAATAATAATGCCACATGGTTTTTTTTGTATAAAAAATTATACGATGATGTGGACGCTCCTTGGAGCCCAGAATAGTCCCTTTTAATAGTATAGATTGTATATTTACTTATTAATTATTTTTATTTCTTATATTGTAATATTTCTATTTCTTATCTTGTATATTTACTTATTATTTATATTTTCTTATATTGTATATTTACTTTTTATATCAAATGATAATATTGTGATATATGTTTAATGTAATATTTCTATTTCTTATATTGTATATTTACTTTTTATATTAAATGGAAATATTGTGATAAATGTTAATATAATATTTCTATTTCCTATGTTGTATATTTACTTATTAATTATTTTGTGTTTTTAATAATAATGCCACATGGTTTTTTTTTATAAAAATTTTAGGATGATGTGGACGCTCTCTGGAGCCCAGAATAGTCCTTTTTAATAGTATAGATTTTCTATATTTAGTTTTATAAAATAATTCAGCTAATAATTTTTTTTGGTAAAACAGCTACTAAGTTTTAAAAACTCTGAATTTAACACAAAGAACACACTCAAGCTGTTATCATGAGTTTTGGTAAATTTGTTACAAAAAAGAACTTATCATGAGTTTTGGTAAATTTGTTAAAAAGAAAACAATTAAAAGCTAAGAGTTTTCTTTTTGAGCAATTCTCTCAAATAGTTATTTTAAGCTTTTATCACAAAACTAGTTCTAAAAAATTGTTTTTAGTAATAAGTCCAAAATAGTTCATTTTTATCTTAAAAAAATTAATATATATATATATATATATATTTTTAATATTTAAAACCACAACCCAAAATATAGCCCTTAACTATAAACCCTAAGTCTATATTAGTTAACCCTAAAGTTATAAGTGTATATTTACTTCTTTAATGAAATATTTTGGTAATGTTTCTCTTTAAATGCTATTTTTGTGAAACTAAACTAATGATTATAAATTTTTAACAAAATATGTTATAAATTTTTCTTCTTTTTTGTCAACAAAATATGTTATAATATTTTTTTGAAATATAAAACTAATTTGGTGCTGCCCAGGATCGAACTGGAGACCTTTTGCGTGTAAGGCAAACGTGATAACCACTACACCACAGCACCTGATGTCAAAATACTTAATTAATTAGTACATAAGGGATATCAAACCCAGGTTGTTCGAAGCAAGAACAAATGTCTTATCCACTAGAAAACAATGAATTCTTCTAACAAAATATGTTATAGCTAAGTAACATATACATCTTCCACTTCAATGAAGCAAATACAGTTACCGATCAACAAAGATTTATAGATATAGATAACCCCACTTGGTTATAACTTATTATGTGATTATAGTCCAAATGATATTATTAAATGTGAAGAGTACAATATATGTAATATTTACAGGAATGGTTAGGTCTAAGCTAATTACATTTATAACCTTAAATACATATCTCCTATATATCTCTTCAAGATGGAGGTACTTGAGTAACTTTGATCTTGCTCATAATCTTGATAAATCTGAGACGCGTTAAATGCTTAGTTAAACCATCTGCTAGTTGGTCTTTCGTGGATAGATGAGAGACGTGTAAATCACATGATTATCTATGATGAAGTGATAGTCGGGTGCTACGTGTTTCATGCGCGAGTGAAAGACTGGATTGGCAGAAAGATGTGTTGCTCCGTTATTTTCACAATAAACGACAGGAGTCAAAGGTAGTGGAACACCTAGTTTGGTGAGAAGAAATCATATCCAGGAAAGTTTGGAGGTTGTGTTTAGCAACTGATTGATATTCCACCTCCGTTGATGAGCGAGTAGCACTTTCCTGCTTTTTGAAGGACCATGATATTGGGTTTCCGCCTAGGTACATGACATATGCGTTAGTAGATAGATAATCATCAATATCATCTGCCAAGTCGCCGTCTGAGTATGCATGTAGTGTAGTAGGTGTGTCTGCTCAGATGAGTATGTTGTGTGCTGAAGTGCTAGTGAGGTACCGAGGAATTCTTTTGATAGCTTGCCAATAGAGATCAGTCGGTGTGCATGAACTGAGAGAGACGATTAAACGTATAGGCAATGTCAGGCCGTGTGATCAAGGTACTGAAGGCTTCCAAGAACTGTTCTATACTCGCTTGGGTTGATGAGTGATGTAACAGTGCAGAGAGACAATTTTGGAGTCTGTGTCATTGGCGCCGCAACAGACCGTGCATCCAGCATTTGAGTCCGTTTTGGTAGGTCATGGACATACTTTTTATGCATGAGATATAGGCCCTTGGAGGTACATGTAGCCTCGATAGCAAGAAAGTATCTCATCTCGCTAAGGCTTTCAGAGAAACCGTGCTGCAATACTCATAAGAAAATGTTTGATCAAGTCGTTATTGTTACCAGTAATAACCATATCATCAACGTAGACTAGAACATAGACTATCTCTGTCCCGTAATGTAATGTGAATAGGGACTTATCGGCAAGTAAATTTATGAAGCTTTGTGTTACAATCAGAAGATAGAAGCACATTTCTTGATACGATGCCTTTGTGGCTTGCTTGAGCCCATATCGAACTTTCGGCAGGTGACATACATAGTTGGGGCGATCTTGGTCGACAAAGAAAAGAGGTTGTGTAACATATACTTATTCAGCCAATGTGCCTTGCAGAAAGGAATTATTAACATTTATTTTGCAAAGCAACCAGCCTTTGGTAACAGAAACATGTAGGACGGTTCAAACCATTGTTGATTTGATCACCAGACTGAAAGTTTTAGTAAAGTCATAAGCTGGTTTCTGATGAAAACCCTTTGCAAAGAGTCAAGCTTTGTATCTATCAATTTCACCATTGGAAATATATTTAATGGTGAATACCCACTTACAGACGATTACATTTTGTGTTTAGTTTGGTGGTACCATTGCTCAACTGAGCATTGATCTTGTCATCCATAGCATGACACCAATTTAAATCTCGTAATACAATAGTGTAGTAGTTTAAATACCATACAGTCATAGTGTATCTGAACGATGATCTCTCTATTACAAGTCTGGAAATCTTAAATCTCGTTCGTACCTTGAGTAAAGATCAACCATTTACTCAAAGTTCGTTTTCGTATTTGATGCCACATCTAGATGTAGCATCTGAATACACCATTTAGATATTGCATTCAAATATTGTTCGTTATTATAGTTAGTATTTGCATCCAAATGTAATAGTTAGATGCTAAATTGTTAGTTTTAAAAAAATTATAATAGCATTTGAACAATTGTAGTTAAAAATATTAAAAATACATGATTTTTATTCTTAATAATGAACTAAATATAATATTCAAATAAATATATCTAAAATTAATTTTGCAATTTTGTGATTTTTACGAAAAACGTATTTTTACGGTTTTTTGACAAAAAAATGTAATTTTTCGGTTTTGGTGGGACAATACGATTTTCCAGTTTTAGCAAAAAAGCGATTTTGGCAATTTTATTAGGAAAACATGATTTTAAAATTTTATCGGAAAACACACAGTCTTGCAGATTTTGTGAGAATAAAAGATTATGTGGTTTTAGCAGGAAAATACTATTTTTATTTTCAGCCTTAAAACAGAATTTTCCGATTCCAACGGGAAAATTTTCTTTTTTTTTTGCTTTAGGCCGGAAACACAATTTCTGGTTTTGGCAGGAAAACCCGATTTTATGGTTTTGATGGGAAAATGCGATTTTCCGGTTTCAGTAAAAAAAAATTGATGCTTTGGTTTGGCGGAGAACTTAATTTTGCAGTTTTAGTGGAAAAATGTGGTTATGCCATTTTGTAGAAAACATGATTGTAAAGTTTTGACGGAAAAACTTAATTTTCTGTTTTAGCAGAAAAACACTATTTCCAATTTGGACAGAAAAACATAATTTTTCAGTTTTAGAAAAAAATTTGATTTTCAGATTAATATAATATTTGTAAAGGAAAATCTCTAAAAGATCCTAAAATGAGTTTTTTGACCAAAAGAGCACAAAAAGAAGAAGATAATCAAAAGAAGTTTCATTAAAGAGGTAATATATTTTTATACCTTTACTTTAATAAAATATAAAGATAAATAATTATTTTAATAAATATTTAAAAAATAATAATAAAAAATTCAATTCAAACTTTTTCAATCTTTCTCGATTTTTTTTTTCAGAAACTTGTTTTGCTTGAAAAATTTATTTTGAAATCAGAAAGTTCTCTTTGAAACATTTCGTAAAATTATTATTTAAAATTTTATATATTATTACTTTTTAAATCTCAAACCCACTCCCAAAACCTCGCCCCTCAAATGTAAATCCTAAATTTAGATTAGTTAATGTAGGGATATAAATGTTTTTTTTTTTTACCTTTTCAATGAAATATTTTGGTCATTTTGACCTTGTGTATTATAATTACAATTATGTTTGAAAAAAATAGTGATATCATAGGAAGTTTCTCTAATTATAATAATTAATTTAATTAATTTTATAATTGTATTGAAGAGTTTTTTTTTTCTTGGATTTTAAGATGCAAATGTTGCATCCAAACTCTATTTTTTTTTACAACTTAAATATCTAGATATTATAGTTATTATAGATTTTGCGTCTGATGTTGATGCAATATTGTTCAAGCAAACATCTGAATATTTTCATCCAGATGCATCGTCCGAATATAAAAACGAACATGGCCTTAGTTTCTGGTGCTCGGTAAATTTACAAGCTTGGAAATATTTAGATATAATGTTGAATTCAGAAATACGATTTGTGTTTTCGGTGACTTGTCTAAGAAGTTATCTAAAAGAGATGAGCTATGATCAATTATGGAAAATGTATGTTTTATTGATAATGAGATCAATAGTTAAGGATGAATACAAATGGTGTCTTAGGACCAAAAAGTATAAATGTATCAAAACTATATATTTTAGCTATGGAAAAAGTTGAATCCTGTTTTTGGATTGTCTTCCTTCTTGTATAGATCTTTGGTGTATTGTAAGTTGTAACGGCGACATGATCCCCGACGTGAATCAAATGTTTCTATGGTGGTTTTTATACCTTTAACCCTGGGTAACCCTTGACCTTCGTAGACCTACCATTATTATCATTATTTCTTGAACCTCGGCGATGCTTGGTCTGAGCTTTATTACGACTGAGATGGGATCTTGGACTGGGTCTAGAACGCTCCAACAGATAGGTTTGATGCTTTGTCGTGGGTTATGTCTTTAACAGTCACAACTTTATTTCGAGACTTAGATCCTGAACCCAGTGAAACTTGTCTTCCTTTCACCCCTAATACCCGTTTCATATAACATCAGATAGTGACGATGTGTTTGAGAATGATTCACCTCTCAACTCTCATAATTAAGTCATGACTAATGGCTCAATGAGAAGGTGAAATATATATTGCTCATATCATCAAAGACGGGTCTTTTCTACTCATTCGGAGATATTTACTACATAGGAAAAACGCTAATCATTTCACTAAACATTACATCATCAAACTATATGAAAGTCAAAACCAAGCTAAGTCACAAGTCACAAATTCTATACAAGGTTTCTAGAAAATTTGACACTCTTTATTTACATAAGATTTCATCTTCCTTTTGACCTCAGGGATATCATCAGATACTTAAGAACTTGTGTTTGTAGAATTCATCAAATGAGAGACGCGTAACTGCAGAACAATATGGTAAACAAGATAACTGAACCTACAGCAATAAATGAACATGTTGAAACCAAAAATGGGCGAGACTATTTTTATGTACCTGGGTTAGTAGAGAGCAGCCTTGAGCAAACGTCAATGCAATCTGGATGCAACTGCTGAACAATCGACCGAGAGAAAGGAAGAGATAAACTAGACTTGATGTTCCTTAAAACCTATGGTCAGTGGAAAAATAAAAAAGATTTTCAAGCTTTTGGATCAAAAGAATCCTAAACCAAATCAAGATCTCACCTGAACATTGTTCCTACCACTGAAAGGTGGATAACCATGAAGCAGCTCGAAAAGAATGGCTCCTACACTCCACATGTCAGCCTACAATGTTTCCTATGAGCCTCCATTGCTTGCCATCTTGAACACGCAGAGATTTAATGGAGCATAATCTCACCTTTTCATTGTATCTCTGAAACTGAAGAACTTCAGGAGCCATATAAAACGGAGAACCACACACGGTTTCCAGATACTTTCCCGGAAGTAGTTTTCTGCTTTTAACATGAACAAATAAACGATCTTTATCACAAGAACACCACCTGTATAAGTAGTTTCTGCTTTCAACATGAACAGATAAGAGATCTTTATTACAAGAACAACACCTGTTCCATAATAAAAATAGTTTTCTGCTTTCAAAAGAACATATAAAGGATTTTTCTCACAATAACAACAACTATTCCATAATATAAGTAGTTTTAACATGGACATATAAATGATCTTTATCACAATAACAATACCTTAAATTATATAACATAATCCATTATATAAGCAGTGTTCTCCTAACTTACCTTGAAAGACTAAAATCAGCTATCTTCAACACAAATTCATCACCTGATCCGGCTAGTAAAATGTTCTGTTCCAATCAAAACACTATGTCACAGTTCATATACTCTATTCTGAATCCTCGCTAGGGCTAGCCAAATGAAACATTGGCCTCGGCCACCAAAAATTTAATGGCTAAATATGTATTAAATCATTTGCTCTCCAAAATTGATTAAAAAAATAAATGCATTAATCTATAACTGTTTCAAGCCTCATAAATCTCAGAGCCGGCCCTGATGGATGATGTAACAGTATCACTGAATGTAACAGTACCTCGGGTTTAAGATCCCTATGGATAATGTGATTATCGTGAATGATTTCTAAACCATCTCCTGCATCAATCATTAACACTCCATAAGAACAAATTTATTAGCGTGAATTTTACAAACAATAGATACCAATTTGCTTCATGAATCTTCTGGCGATACGTTCTTCAACTCTCCCATGACGCTTAATATAAGATGATAGAGTTCCTCCATCACAATACTCAAGAATCATGATGAGTAAATCCTTCTCCTGGAGAACTTGGAGGAGACGGATGATGTTGGGATGATCGACTGAAGACAAGAAATCGAGTTCAGTGTGTAAACAGCTTCTGAGATTGTGATTGAGCTTCGAGAGATCGAAACACTTCATCACCGCTTCTTCTCCGGTTAACATGTGCTTCGCTAACCAAACCGTGGAGGTTGAGCTCTCGCTCAGCTTTGATTTCGCTTCGTATTCCTCCATCGTCACGATAGACTTCAACAGATTATTATCTTCTTCCACCAAAGATTCCATCGCTTCAAACAAAAAGTAGTTTCCCACATCGAGTGTCATCTCCAATGGATAATGATAGTGTTACGACGTCGTTTCAGGTATACGATTATGAGAAGAAGATTAAAACGAACCGAACCTAAACCAGAAAGTTGATTTGGTTAGGAAAGGTCGGATAAAATTATCTTGCCTAATAACAGTGGAAGGAAAAAAAAACACAGACAATTATGTATTACGAATGATAATCCATTCGATAGGAAAGTTGTCAAATTTATAATTATGTTTTTTCCTTCTGGGTTATAAATCAACCGACTTTCTTCCTCTATAAATAGCTTCATGTCATTTATAAAATTAGACACAAGATAATAAAAAAACAAATTATATCTCTATCATATACTCATAAAATATATAAATAATATAATATTAATTATATCTTATCATATATATAATTTTTAACACATTATCAGCATAAAAGTATACCAACAAAATTAAGTTTAATTTATGTCTTTTAACATTTTTATTTTATTTTGAAATGATTATACGTTTTTCTCGACTAATCATTATGGTAGGTTATGTTTTCACTTTTCTTCTTTAGTATAAATCTCTGCCTCATCTTCTCTTTGAAGTGATGGAACATTCATTCTATGTTCTTTTTAGTTTCCTTGCTTTCCTTGAAAAACATCCAAAGTCTATGAGTATAATAAGCCTCATCAAACGGTGTATCTAAAAAGATTTTAAGAATTTATTTTGGCGAAGCTTTCCATCTCCTTCTCATTAGCTTCTCTCCTTAGATGCTTAGGGACTTTCTTCTTTCTCCTGAATTGTCCCTTGGTTGCCTCCTCAATGATCATAGACTCTTGTGCATCTTCAGCTTGCTGATTTGTGTTGATTGTAGGCTCTCTGGACGTTTGAGATGAGTGTCAAAGTGCATTCAGTCTGACTGCATCAATACTTGGTAACCGCACTCGACTATTCATAGGTGGGTGTAGATAGTCGCTAGGCTCTGGGTGTTGATCGTCACCCGACTATTGATATTGATCGATGCATGCTTCTTGGTGTTGATTGATGCCTTCTGTTCTCACACGATATAGCTTAGGGGGATATGGTTGTCGAGCCGCGAACTATTCGTGCGTCATGATCCTCACCGTCTCGCACGATCCGACTGACTCAACAGGTGTTGTCGATCGTTGCTTATCAAGTGTTATCGATCATTGCTCTGTTGATGGTGCCGATCATTGCTCTTTAGTTGGTGTCGATTGACACCAATTAGAGCAGGCAAAACTCATGGAGCTCTCGACTTGGAAATCTCCCTCTTGAAGCTTCTCATGCTTCACCACTCGCCAGAAATCATCATGTATGATGGCACTTACGTGGTGCTTATGTCCAGCTTCTCATTTTCCCTTGATCAAAGTTTCTTTCTCACGGCCTCACTAGTATAGAATACTTGAGTCTCCAACTTCTTCACATGGATCCTAAGAGCTTCAAACTTCTCATTCAGGTTGGTGTAGACAATATCTATCTTCCCATTAAAGTCTATAGTCAGTGTCTGTTGCCCCTCAAGAACTATGTTAATCAAAACTTCAATCTTGCTCTATTGAGTTGTTGGTAGATGATTCTGATAAAAAGAGGTCCCATAGGTCTTGTTGTTGTTTTGTAGGGCTTTTGGTACTGTGAACTCTGGTTGAATTACTCCTTTAACCAGTACAATTAGAGTTTATGTTCCCTTTAATGTAATATACATCCTCTTTGTCACCTTATTTGTCGCCATTGGGAGCTGCATTTTTTACCTCTCCGCAACTGACTTGTTTCATGAGAAGTTTATGAAGCCCATCAAGATTTGCATTGACTTCATTCATTTCTCATCTTTCTAAGCTGGCGGCCAATTTCCTTCTCTCAAAGTCAGTGTTTTTGGTGTTGTTTCTAAATGTTAGGTTCTCAATAAGCCTGGTAACTTTTTTTGGACTCCTAGTATTGAAGTTTCCCTCACTAGTTGTGTCTATAGCCATCTGATAGGATAAATCGATGCCTTTAAAAAAGGTTTTTAGTAGCTACACCTCATTGAACCTATTGTGTGGAAAATCTCTTTGGTAGGAATAGAATCTGATCTAGGAGCTTATGAAAGACTATGTAGGCTCCTGTGTGAATGTAGCAACCCTTCTCCTCAAATCCTCATCTCTAGCATCATCAAAGAAATTATGCAGGAATGCGTTCTTGATCTATGTCCATGATATAAGAGATCTTGGTGGTAGTTGCTTAAGCCAGTATGAAACATCTCCAGCAAGTGAATATTTTAAGAGCTTACAAAGAAGGTAGTCAGCAGGGACTCCATTGGCTTGATAGCAGACACTAGTTCTCGAACCTTTCCAAATGGTCCATGGGATGCTCATGTGGGCGACCATGATAAGGTGTATGTACCACAAGGGTAAAATAAGAAGGCTTCAGCTCAAAATCTTTCCTTTGAAAAGCTGAAGATGAATAGTAGATATGTTGGCGTATAATTGATCTAGACGGTTGCAGTCAACCAAAGTTCTGGGTCGAGCAGCCTTGACATTCTCCTCAGCTACAGCCTGAGCATTGGTTGCATCATTAGCAGCTTGAATAACTGCTTCAGGATCAGGGATTACAGCCCCCTGATCATCAAGTCTGTGATCTGCTGCATTATGCAGATGACCCTCCTAGTCATGCAGGTCTCCATTCTCATTATGAATAAGTATTAGAGTTGCGACCATGTTTTTTGCTCGCGGGTTGGTTCGATTGGTGCTCGAGTAGAAGTATCGACCAGTACTCGAGTAAGAGTGTCTACTATCACTCGCTCAGAGGAAGTATTGATCGTCGCTCGAGTAGAAGTATCGATTGGCAGAGATGTTGTAATGTCGATCGAAGAAGATGTTGTCCGATTTTCTGCTATCCGCTATATGTTAAATTCAAAGGTAGCATCGATCGATGCTATCCTTTTTTTGGATGGTGCATTCCAGAAGTGCAGGGTCTGAGAATAACAGTCCATTATCCTTGTTGCTTCTGGTACTGCTGGGCATGCACTTGAAAATAAAGAAAGAATTTTTTTATCAGTAGCTAAAAACATAAAGTCTAATGGTGAATCCTTGCTCCCCAGCAACATCGCCAAATTTGATACAGCTCAAATTACTCAAGAGCTACTTTACTCTCTCAAATAAGAGGTTCATTTGCAGTACTTAGGGATTGAATCCACATGGAACATGGACACACAATAGACTAGAGATATTAAGATTAAGCTAGGTAAATAAGTTATAACACAATAAATAGTAAAGCAGTTGGTTTGTAAACAACTGAATGAAGTAACTAAACTTAGGATTTAAGGTAATTTGGAGTATAAAGATATAAAAGCTAAGGGTGTTGTGAAAGATAGTCCTAGAACTCAAATTCTAATGTAAAGATATCCAACTATCACTGAGAGTCTAATAAATTGTCTAAGTTCAATGTTACGTCTCTCGCTTGTAAACACAAAATGAATATCAATTGGTGCTACCTTTCTAGCATCGTTCGATTGCTACCTTAGGCTGGTTGTAACAGTCCTAATTGATAAGTTCACTAATGTTCTAGATCAGCTATCACATGTTTCTAACAACCTAGCTCAAGAGAATCAATTAAGGAAGAAAACTTACTATTGTAGTTGTCTACAATCCTAATTTCAGGATTCTAGTTAGCTACTCTAGAACTTAAACAGTAAGAACAATTCTAATGAAAGATATCTTATCAATTCCCCCTAGCAATTCTATAGTTTTGGCTAATCCATCAAACCCTCATTTACCCTAAATCTAGCAAAGAGAACTACTCAGACATAATAGAATAAATTATATCATAAGTCTGAATAAAAAACATATAATAAAATAGAAAAATCAGTGGAGTTCTAATACAAGCTCTGAAAGAGTTTTGATCTTCTCTTCAATCTACTAAAAATCCTAAAATTGTTTGATGTGAATAATAGAAAGTAAAAGTGTTGTCCTTTGCCCAAATAATGGAAAACACTATAAATATTAGGTAAAAGTCGGTCAGTGGTATTTTTGTAATTATGTGGATCTACTGGGCTTAAGTCGGCTAGTATTGAGTCGGGCCTGTCTCGGTCGGGTGTCGATCGGTGCCAAGGTGGCAGTATCGGTTGACACTCTCCTCTCTTCTTGACTCCAACTTCTTCAGCTACGAGTTTCTTCTCTTTTTAGCTCTAAATTGCTCCATAATCATCACATTACTCCAAAACATGCATAAACCTGAAAAGAGTCTAAAAAGACTCTAAACACGTATAATAGACTCTAAAAATGACATACTGTTGCTAAATGACTCCCAAAGAGACTCTTAGGTCTCAAACGGCTGCCCACAATAGAAGAGGGATGAGAAGAAAAGCCCATGTATCTACACGATCATCACCAGTCAGAAAAAGTTCTCTGCCCATTGTAGCATCACACAAGTTATCTGCTGGCTCAGGCCAAGATATACTGCTAAAATACATGAAGATAACAAGCTCATGAAAACATATCAACAATTTTATCGCATAATCCAGTCATGTGCCGTGAAGATTAGGTGATCACACGGCTATGCAACCATAAAGCCACATTCCACTAAGGACTTGTGCCACAAAACGGATCTCGTAAATCATTGTTATGCGAATATAGAATCACAAATCTGCTAAGATCATATGATCATATGTGGTTCCGTGCCAGAACAATTTAAGGGACGGTAGTCTCTCTTGGACCATCACAATACGGCATCTACTATCAGGTTCCCGTATTGTCCAAGCCCAGACGACCCGGAGAAATCTTTAAGAAATGACATCTTCATCACATTATTGAAGAACTTACTAAGAAGGTATAACTCCAATTAACCATAGTGAAAAGGTTATCTCCCTACGTCACTCATGAGATTGAAAGATAAAGGGTAAATTGTTGTGGATAATTAATTCAAGAAGACATTCCTCCTCAACAGAGCATGACACATCCTTATTCCCATACCTATATGACCTATGCCCTCTCGGATACATGTGATATTTTTGGTTCGATTTTGGAACGGTTTATATCAGGTCCATGACGATTTGAGTCTAAATTATTAGAACCGTAAGCTATTCAGTTTTTTATATAGTTTGCTTCGGTATTTAGTACCTGAAATAACCAAATTGTATCGGAAACCTCATAAAATACCAAAACTCGAAAAATACATATAGACCCGAATACCTGAAAAGTTATAGAATATATTTAAAGTTTTTAAATTTTACTGGAAAATCTAATACTGTATTTGAAAACCCAAAAAAACCCATAAAAATATCACTAATACCAAAAACACCTAATTATGGTTATTGGGGTATTTGATCGGATCTCGGGTAAGACATGAATTTGAACTAAGATCTATGAGTATAATATAGACCCAGAACCAAAACAAACTTTTATTTTTGGTTTGATTTTGGTTAATTTGGATTTTCAAGTCCACATAAAATGTCAGTATAATTGGAAGTCCAGTCTGGAATGAAATTCTATTAAGGTAATTAAAAAATTCCTTATTAAAACATCTTCCTAAATTTGTTCATATTGAAAGTCAATTCATACATTTCTATATAGTATATTTTTTAAGAAAGAAAAACACAGTCAGAAATCATATGGGTAAGGAGGGGAAGGTCAAATAGTTTGTTTCTTTTTGTGATCTTTTTTGATAGAATTCAATAAAATGGAAAAGTTGGCCGGACAGCTAATTGTACTCTTTCTTTGTTGTTACTCAATTTTCTTTCATTGTATTCTACCATAAATCTTACATTCCATTTTTATTACATAATACTATGTACACCTATAAAATTAAAACCAATTTTCATAAATTTATTTATGACACATGTCAAACGTTGATGATGATAAAACCCAATTTTTGTAATATAAAAAGCTTCCTTCTTCCTTGTAATAAGATACGTATCCTAGCATACATATTATCTCTCGCTTTCATCCAAATCATAATGTCTCGAGGAAATATAATAGAAGATGGAGACAAAACTCTCTTTCTGCAGCAAGAAACTTCTGAAATCAGCTCTCCTCTCAATGAATTTCCGCCGAGTACTAATGTTCTTGTTGTCGACCCCAATCTCAGCACTTTACTTGATATGAAAGAAATCATGGAACGCTGCGCCTATCAAGGTAAATCTCTTCTTCTTTTTTTCCTTTTTTTTTTTGTTTTTGAAAAAAAGACTAGGTAACTCTTTTCTTACTAGGCATGAACATTTTGTTTTTGGTTCGGTTAATTCAAATTTTAATTTTTTTTCGTTTTTGGACTTTAGATAACCAAACAGGAACCATTTAAAATCGGTTCGATTCAGTTTTGGTTCAGTTCAGATAATTACGCAAAAAATCGATAATTACCCAAAATTTATCAGATCTGATTCAGTTCTGGTTACTATTGTACTCAGTCTACTTAAAAATAACCAAAATACTTGAATTACCCAAATAAAAAGTATCTGAATTATTTTTAAAAATACCTAAATTACCCAAATAAAAGTATATGAATATTTAAAAAGTACCTGAAATACGTAAAAAAAATTCAATAAAAAGTTAAAAATTATAAAATATTGTTTAACTTGAAAATTATAACTAATGAAATTTGAATATTTAAGTATTTAGTTTAGATTTATAGTATAATTAAATATTTTGGTTACTTCAAATTTAAATATAAGTAATATTTTTAAATATGTATTATATTTTTGGGTATCCAAAAGTACACATATGGTTATCAATTCGGTTCCGGTTCGGTCCGGGTACCTGCAATATTTTAATACAGGAACCGTTTGTTTGGATTATTATGTTTTTAGTTCGGTTTTGAATCGGATAATTTTGGTTCAGTATGGTTCGGCTTTTCGGTTCCGATTAATTTGCCCAGACCTACTTCTTATATGTATGTATAAATATAGCGATTTTAATAAAGAGTTGTTAGGGTTCAGTGTTTGTACTCATGTGTTTTTTCATTATCAAGTGACGGCTTATGCGGACGCGGAAGAAGCTATTGCGTTTCTGACAAACTGTAAACATGAGATTAATATTGTGATTTGGGATTATCATATGCCTGGAATTAATGGACTCCAAGCTCTCGCAATCATTGGTTCAAAGATGGATCTTCCTGTAGTAAGTATGTATATCACACATTAAATTTCTACTTTTTGGTTTTAAAACAATGTGGTTTCACCTCTTACTAACTAGACAACTCTCTACCACTGAGCCAATAGCTCATTGGTCATTAAATTTTGAATTAAATTTTTTACTTTTCAAACTATTATAAACAAAATTCTTTTAATTCGATAAAAATGTAATAATTTGTTAAATCTTTGTGTAGTTATGTCTGACGACGATCAAACAGAATCGGTGATGGACGCAATGGTACATGGTGCATGCCACTATGTTATGAAACCCGTTAGAAAAGAGATCATAGCCACCATATGGCAACACATTGTACGCAAGAGGATGATGTCTAAACCCGGTTTAGTTCCACCGGTTGTGGTTCATGATGACTGTTCAAAGCAAGACAAAGATGATTCCGTGACCGTAGACAAAGATGATAGTGAGCAGAACATCTATAAGACAGAAGACAAGGAAACAAAGAAACGAAGAATGACATGTCTAGAAGAAACTAAACCAATGCAATCAGATTTGGTTAAGATTAACAGTTCAGACCAAGACAAGGACGATTCCAGAAGCGTAAGCCAATACAACTGTGAACAAAGCATTGATAAGAAAGAAAAGAGATATGTCAAGAAACCGCGGATGTCGTGGACTGGAGATCTTCAACAGAAGTTTCTCGAAGCCATCAATATGGGTGGTGGGCCTAAAAGTAATTTTACTATTCTAAAATCTCTAGTCTTTTCAATTTCTTTATTTTTTCTCTTTTATTTAATAATAATTATTATTTTTAATGCAAACGCAGAAGCTAGTCCAAAGGGACTTCTCAAATGCTTGGAAGACATGAAGATTAAAGGACTCACTAGAAACAATGTGTCCAGTCATCTTCAGGTTAAAAAAAAAACTATAATATATATATTGTTTATTGTGACAATAAAATTAAGATTGTGCATATTTGAATAACACAAATTCTACATCAATTGTGTTATCATGCAGAAATATCGTATAAGTCTTGCGGAGAATCAGATTCCTCAACAGTTTCCAGAGACTGGTTGGTCTAGTTCGTGTATACCTTCACCTTTCTTAGGTATGAACAATGGTTTCATCGCACCCTCGTCCCTTATGAATGGTCCAGCTGTTTACCCGGTCCAGGACAATCAATATCAAAATGGTTACATGGCAATGAACAACAACAACCAGTTCGTGACCAATAATAATATGCCTGGTTTGCCCTACTTGAACCATGATCACCATCTGCAGCAGCAGCAGCAGCAGCAGCATCAACAACGACCATATCAGCTTTCTAATCAGGTGAATTACATGATGAGAAAGAATGAACCTGAACAAGCTTATAATGGCATCAGTTTAGCGGATCTCGAGACAATTTATTCAAGTTTGCCGTTTGATCCAAACGAGTTTCTATTGGACGGTTACAATTTCAGTAACTGATATGAGCTTCTCTTTAAGACGGTGATCACTGTAGAAGATTATTTGGTTTCTAGGAAAATTCAAGATTGTGAGGGAATAATCAGTGACATAGGGGAAAACGAGCATGTCTTGTCCGTTGCAAGAAGTTAGCTATTATTACATGAATCTAATTACAAAGTATCGGTTACTGGTATGTATATCAGCAAATCAGTATCTTTTGTATGAAATGTTTTTTTTTCTAATAAAGTTTCATTTATGAACATTTTTTCTTTTAATAGATTTGATTATAGTTTTTATATATCCATGAGATCCTTGCAAGTTCTTTTAGAAAATAAACCAGAGCAAAATATCAAATACAATATAACATCTTTAAATTAATACTCTATAAATTAATATATACTAAAAATCTCTATAAAATAATATAATTTTATAGTCCCAAATTGAATTTTTGATTCAATTAGTATATCGATAAATTAATAATCTCTATAAATTAATAAAAAATTATAGTTTTGGTGTAGTCCCAACATTATTAATTTATAGAGGCTTCACTATATATAGTTTTTATAGGTAATCTAAAATTTGATAATGTATTGCTAGGGGTGGACAAAAAAACAAACCAAACCAAGTCAAACCGAACCAACTGAACTGAAACCGATTCAAACTAAACCAAAGTGTATTATCAAATAGTTTGGTTTAAGATATTTTCAATCCAAACAAACCGAACCGAAACCAATCCAAACCAAACCAAGTTAAACCAAACTGATAAACTAATGTGTTTTGTTATTATTTGAATTAAATATACTAACAATATACAATATACTAAAATCCTAGGACTAAAATCATTGTTAAGTTTATTAACAACGTTAGTTTTTCAATTTTCTATTTACTTTTTGTTAACTTTGGTTTGATTGTGTTCTTATAAACTTTTTGTGGGTTTTAAGGTTTTTATTTCAGTTTTATATTAGATTTAATTTAGATAGTTTATTTTTAAGAGGCATTAGTAACGATTTTTTTTTAATTTTCTATTTCCTTTAATTAATTTTGATTTTATTGTGTTCTTAAAAAAAATATGTGTCTTTTAGAGGTTTTTGTTTTAGTTTTATATTGGATTTAGTTTAAATAATTTAATTTTTCTTAGTCACCAACATGATGATTTCCTAACCATGCGTTTATGTTTTAAAACATAATTTCTTTTACAAGAACTAAACTTAGGGAACCCGTTCGAGCCGAACTGAAACAAAAACCGAACCAAATACAAACTAAACCAAAACACAAATCAAATTGAATACAAACCAAATTAAAGCCGATTCAAACCAAACTAATTATGGTTTACTTCAATTTAGTTGGAAAAATTCTAAAACCAAATTAACCAAATTGAACCCCAGCCGAACCAAAGTGTCCACCCCTATGTATTGCAATGAAGCCTCTATCGATTGCGCAAAAAAGGAATGCCTTGGACCGGAAGTATGTCACTGACACAAATAATGATAATGAGATCCAAATTAAGAAGCATATATTTGTCTTATGGAGATAATGATATAAGATAAAAGATAATGACGTGGAACATATATGTTGTTATCTAGTTAATCTTTCAGCCTATCCATTTATTGGTACAACTGATAAAGTAGTAGCAATATACTATAAAAGCATTATGGTGCTAAAACTAAATGTTATTTTTTATATATTTAGTAATATGATTGGTAGATCAATAAAAAATTCATATATAAAAATTAATATTTGATATGTAATTTATTTACTTAGATATATTTATTTTATAATCTATATATTATTTTATATATTTGTTATTAAAAAATGATTTATATTTAATTATATAAATTATATTATATTTTAAATTTGCAATATTATTCTTTAAATTTTAAAAATATTTTAATTGCAAATATTATTTTTAAAAATCTAAAATATATAAAAATATAAAATATATATATTAGATATGAGAGCATTTAGTAAATAGTATTTACAGAGCATTAGTATCTTATAAATGCTTTTAAAAAAATATCAATTGAATCATAAAGAACATAATGCTTATGTAGTTATGCTAATGCTTAGTCAATCAAGACCTTAGTCAATCTACTTGTATATAAACTTTTCTATGATGATCAATATACACTCACTTTCCTACATATTTATATGGTATCGTAGATTCATAGAAAATTAATTTCTAACGATCATAGTCAAAAAACATTGTTCCCTGGTTCCGTCTTATATTATCATTCTACACTAAAGTACTTCAATAAAAACTCCACTATACTCTCCATCCATCTAAAATCCATTGTGTAAATTACACATGTGATTCTTGAGGAAGAAAATACTTTGAATAGACTAAAGAATTCTGGAACTCTTTTCAAGCCAAATAGAAAATATGATGCATTGATGACACTACTCGTAAACCATCTGTGAATCCTGACTTAGCATGTCTGACATTAGCAAACTTGATAGTTGTGGGTTGGGTAAGCACATTTATCGACCTTATGGTACGTAAAATGGTGAGTCATGTTGCTAACACATACCAGCTATGGGAATCTCATCTCAAACATCATTTATTTCTCAGTCAAAAATGCAGTTCGTAAACATATTCTACAAAACGAGGTTACAAACTACAAAAATAATGGAAAAATTGTCCTACGATAATATATTTTTTTGTAAACTATAAAAAAAATTACAAAACTTCCAAACTTTTCAATCATACACTATTTCTACAACTATTGAACAAGAAAAAGAAGAAGCCAAAGTCCATAAATTTTTTTTGGGCTTGAGGAATCTTGGTTTAGTTTAATTCGTTCTCAAATCATTGACGAAGAACCTTAACTGAATTTTAACTCAATCCATTTGTTGGGTTCCTCCTAGATAGAGGAAACCCAATTGGTTTGATTGGAGAGAACCAAACTTGGGTTTGGACCAATAATATTTATCCATGAGAAAGTATTGAGTCTTGGGGATTAGTGAGACATTATATAAGTCTCTTGACCTATTTTTTGTGGGTGAAGACTTAAAAATACAAAAGAGAGACAAAGAGAGAAGTATGAAGAATTCGTCTGGGTTTGTCAAGACAGCTTTTGGAGGGTCAAATGGATCTTGATCGGGCTGATATTTTGTGAGAAGCTTCTTCACTCAGTGGGTTAGGGGTTACCGAATGGATTTGGATTTCAAATGTTGGATCTTCTTTTGTGTGGGTTTTAGTGAAGCTGGCCGTCACATTTTTTTAGCAGTATTGTTTTGAATGTGGTGTAAATCCGACAGTGAGATCTTCTTTGATTGGGCTGAAACTTAGTAGAGGTATTTTTGACTTGTTTATCTTAGATTTTTACGGTCGGATTAATCTCTGGTTGCTGAATCCTTGTGGGCTGAGGTCGTTTTGTTGCTACCAGTTTTGAAGCTTTTGTGGTTCTCTTGTTGTTGTAGTTCTTGTCTTGGACATAGCTCTTTGTAGTTAGAGTCTATGTTCTGTTCAGGATGTTGAACAAGAAGGATGTGGTTGTACTCATACCCATTTATATAGTGAATTTTTGAGTGGACTACGGTCCCTTAAGTTTTTCCTTCTCACATCGAGGAGGTTTTCCAATGTAAAAAGGGATTGCCTCATTTAGTTTATGTTTATACTATATTTTGCTATCTTCAAAATACTTTTATCACAAGTTCACACAAGATCAGGGGAACAAAAATTGTTATATTCCCGATGTGCCATGTTTATCCTAACTTGGTGGTTACATAGATTTTGGTTTTAGAGCTTTGGGTTTAATAACTTAAGGTTATTGTTTGGTTGTGTGAATGATGAAAAATATGGGCATGGTGATAAGCTTAAATGGTTCTAACTATCATATATGTAAAGGCAATATGGACGATCTTCTATTTGTTAAAGAATTCCATGTTTCGGTATTTCAAGAGAAGAAACATGATAATAAGATGGGTGATGAATGAATGTTTCTGCATCGCCAAGTGTGTGGGTTAATAAGGAAGTGGGTAGATGATAATGTTTTGCATCATACTGAGACTGAGACGGATGCTCATTCTTTGTGGCAAAAGATGGAGCAGTTGTATGCTAAGAAAACCGGAAATAACATGATGTACATGATCAAAAAGTTGATTGAGCTGAGATATCATAAGGGGACTCCGATGACGGATCACTTGAATATGTTTTCAGGGATTGCTCAACAAGTTTTCTGATATGGGCATCAAATTTGATGATGAGATTCTCAGTCTGTGGCCTCTTGGTACTTTACGGACTCTTAGAAGATTTTCAGGATGTCTCTTTGTAACTCTGCATTAAAAGGTACTATTTCAATGGATTCAATGAAAAATAGTGTTCTGAATGCGGAAGCAAGAAGGCAGTCAAATGCTAGTAGTTCACGTTCAGCTTTCTTTGTTACTGAGTCACGGGGGAGGAGTTCATATAGAGATCCCAAGAGGGACAAGAACATGAGCAAAAGCAAATCTAACAAATTTCCAAATATATAGTGTTATTTATGTCATAAGAAAGGGCACATGAAGAAAGATTGATGGAAGTTGAAGAACAAGCAGCAAGGTAATAAAAAAAAAGATAGATCGAGTGACAGTCACCGAATATTAGTTTATCATTCTTCTTGGGGGTGATGCCATTAATGCCACATGCCATGAAACCAATTGGGTGGTTGATACTGGAGTTACTACTCATTCTACATCATAGTGGAATTTCTTTTCTATCTATACTTCAAGTAATTATGATTTTTTGAGGATGGGGAATGATGGTTTGGCACAGGTTGTTGGAATTGGTGATATTTACTTGAAGACTAGTTTTGGGACTAGGTTGGTGCTTAAGGATGTGAAGAATGTTCTTGATATTATGATGAATCTGATATCAACGGGAAGACTTGATGATGAAGGTTTCTACTGTTTGCACGTTGGTGGTAAACAGAAGCTCTCTCGTGGTTGTTTGGTTGTGGCTCGAGGTGAGAATTTTTCATCTTTCTATTGGATGCAGGTTAAGGTCTCCAAAGATGTTGTTAATGGGGTGGAGAATGATGGTGCCATGGATTTATGGCATAAGAGACTAGGTCACGTGAGTGAGAGGAAATGTATGTGTTGTCTAAGAATGAAGTGATTTTGGAAATCCTAGTTTGCACATGCATAAGTACTTGCATTGCTTTGCGGGAAAAAAACACAGGGTATGTTTTAAGTGTGCCGTATAGGAAACCTGAAGTACTTGATTTAGTACACTCAGATGTGTATGATCCAATGAATACAAGATCTATTGGCGGTACATCATATTTTGTGACTCTCATTGATGATCATTCAAGAAAGTTGTGAGTATTTCGTATGAGGACAAATGATCAGGTGATGGGATATTTCAAACATTTTAATTGAATTGTTATTTTCTTCGTAAAAATTATAATTGTTGTGAGGAAATTTCCAGAATTCAACATTGTAAGACATAAGTACTCTTCATTCATACACATATCAAAAGGCAAGTTATATGACGTCAAAATCACATGCAACAACAAATGATTATGGGGCCTACCAAATGGATTAATTTCATATGTACATAATCCGAGATAAACATTAGGCTATTCACTAGCAAAGCAACAATGTAGATGTTCAATATTTTTTCACTCAGCTCATCAGATTGATGATACATCTCTCCCTCTTCTGATTCGTGCTTAGTGTGCAATAAGCGGCCACAATCTTCTTGCTTTAATACATTCTCTTTAGTCTAACAGCAACAAGTAAATACAACATACAGCTGAATGGTGTTTTGATTCATCCTTTGCTTGGCTTATGTGGTGGTGCTTTACAAAATTGACAGTTATTCCACATTTCATATCTTTTCAAACGATTATACAATTTTTAATATACACATCAACTGTGTAAATGGGAGGCATGAAATTGACATTAACTTTTTCATCTCAAATATGAACCATTTGCCTAATTATCTGCTAGCAGATACTCTGTAAAAAATTATTCTCATGAATTTATGCATTTTTCACCCAAATTATTATATATTTTTGATATTCACAAACCGCACATCTAAAGCCAGTTGTGTGTGATCTATGTGACAACCATCACACAATTGATTTTCTGAAGCTTCGAACAAGTTGTAAAAAAAATGACTTATAATTACGTTCTTCCATATGATAACCTTCTTCGTGATGTTAGTTATCATAAAATGATGTATCACAAAATGCATTCTTCACCATGTCGACATATATATCATCTACATTACTAAATTTTGTTTGGTCAATATTTGGATTATTTGAGTTAAGATGATTTGTTTCTAAGTCTATATTCAATTGTTCCCCATGAATATAACAAACATAATATTTTGGCATAAATACTCTATTATTCATATGATTCCAAATTCTATGCTTTTAAAAAATTTATTGTTTTTGCATATACTACAAGAACATTAAAATTTACCAATGGATGGCTACTTCCAAAACTCATGAACTCTTCCACTCTTGTTGGAAAATGGCCAAGATATTATTCGTTTGTTCATTGATCCATTTAAATATACACTCACAAGATTTTCAATAATTATAAGTTTCTCCCATTTTTGGTAAAATATGTTCTTAGATGTATTTTAGAGAAGTTTTGTACAATAAGAGAATGGTTTTATATATAGATATATATGAGAATGTTTTTCAATTTCCTTCATACAAGTTGCTAAAATTATGTACATTAATCATGTGAAAACGTGTTTTACACCAGAATAGAGACAAAAGCGTCGAATACTTATGGAATTTTTTTACGGCTACGACATTTAAACTATTTTGGTACTAATTTGTAACTAAAATTTTAATATTACATAGGGGGTTGCAGATTTTTTTCATACTGCTACTGTTTTGAGAGTACGCTAACTATTTGCGAACACGTTTCCAATGTGTCTCAAAAATGCGACTGAATTACAATCATTAATTTTTCACACATGTTCAACTAATATATGAAATACTTATCGTAATTGCAAAAAATTTAGAAATGAATATGACATTTTTGCAGCCACCATTTATAGTTGCAGAAGAAGCCTTTAAATTGATGTTTTCTTATAGTGTTATACCACCATATTCCACTAGTGTATTCTAATGAAAATCCACGGAAAAAAATAAGAAGAATTTCATTCATGATAAGACAGTAAAAACAAAATCAGGAAAGTGTATGTTGATAATGTGTTTTGAATTTTTTTGTATTATTAATGCAATTATTTAGTAATACCAGCCTCACGAAATTTTCTTTTGGGTCTGGAGAAGATGTAGATAACCAGGACTATTAATGCAAGCAGCTTTTACATCCCTCGGGAAGAAAGAAACTCAAGGTTTCATAATGGCCAAACTTACTCTACCGAAACAGTCTTCAGTCAGATGGGATAGGTTCGTTTAAGGACATCATTTGCATCCATCGGGAAGATTTTTGAATATCCTATCTCTCGAGTTCTTGTATGAGGGATTAACTTTGTGGATTTTTTTAAATCTTCAACTGTTCCTATTTGGTATATAATTAGCATGTTATCAAAAATAAGTATTTAGTAATAGTTTTATGTCTCCATTTACCTTTCAGTTGTATCTAATTTGATTTCTCCCGTACATGATGTCAAAAGAAGTCTTCAGGGAATATAATCTTCAGTAAATATAACACTTCCACATTGTATGATAAAAAACAATGCATAGAAATATATGTCTTAATATTTACAAACAAAATATCTCAACCTGAAACTCATAATTGCATTCTTGTTCATAATTAGACTCTTAGTTATTTGGCTGTCTGGAGGTTTTAACTTGGTGCTTAGGAAGTTTGGCTAGCAGAGAAAAAGTTCAAATTTCGAGAGCTCATAACCTTAGACAGATAAGCTCTTGAGATTTGTTCAAAGAAAAAAGGAGAAGATAAACTCTTGTGCGTTAATAAACTAGTAAGCTTATATTTGAGAAAAACATTCCAACACCAGAAGAAAGATTTTTTTTTGTAAAAAAAGAGAATAGAGAAATTGATTGGTGTATTAGTCTTGAGAGAATACTTTTGGTCGTGTTCGAGAAAAAGGAAAGCAAATTAAGGTTCTTCTTTCTATAATATGAAATTTTATCTTAAGTAAATGTAGAATAATAATACAAAGATAGCAAAAGGAAACTCATATTGTAACACATACACTTTCTATTATGTTCTTTTCCTGAAAGCTTTCTCACCACATCTTTAAAATATAGAAGGATCATTGTCATGATGTTCCTTTTGTAACACTTGCCTCCCAAACAACAGATCCATGGTTCACAAGCATGGAGTTAGGGACACGTGTCTACACAACCAAACATATCGCCGTGCCCCCACAATGGTTGCAGGGTTCTTCAGACGTGTTCTTTATGTATAAAACACCAACCTAACTATATCCACCACTTCTACTTACAGTCATGCACACAGGAAAATGGAAAAGGATGGCAGTGAAGTGGTTCTAGACTAGTATCTCCGCATTAACTTTTATACTACTCAATGCATAAACGAGAACTGACTAGCCACTGACAATCAAGTGATCAATAATATCTATCAACATCAAATAATGTAATGAACATAGTCATCACCACACACAAAAATTATAGTTAAACAAAAGCGAAAAACACCTCTAGGATCTATTCGCCTACGGACTTATCTCTGGCACGAGCAATCCTAACCGTTCTCGACAATGCTATGTTCTATCAAACTAACAGAAACATAACTAACTGATCCTAATTCCACCACCAAACAATATAAAAGAACAAGAGAATATATTGGCTTCGAAACACCTCACCTGGAAGTAGATCTGGATAGATCTGAACACAAGGAACATGGGAACACAAACAATCAATAACAACAACAACCAAATGACTAATTGGTTGGGAAGAGAACTATCGGTAGCTGCTTTTCATGGTGGTTCCGGCAGTTTGGCTCTGTGACGACTCGTGGCAAGGGGGGGGAGAGAGAGAGAGAGAGAGAGAGAGAGAGAGAGAGAGAGAGAGAGAGAGAGAGAGAGAGAGAGAGAGAGAGAGAGAACCTTGACGGCTACGGTGTTCAGTTCTTTTTGGATCTCTATAGGGTTTCGCTCTGAATTTCTGAGTGAAAAAAAGAGAAGGGTTAAGATATATTATTAAGAATGGAGAGGAAAATTCAAGGTTTAACACTAATGGGCTCTGGATTTAACGAATTTTCTCTTTAAACCAAAGAATTTTTTTAGGATTAGTTTTTGGGATGTTACACTTTTGACAAAGTGTTTAAAAATGTGGAGGTTAATAAATGTGTTTTATGTATGACAGTGTACATTATGTTAATGTGTGAGTGTGATTGAACAAGGCCTTAAGCCACTATGTAATCATCACATTGGTTCATGGGATGTTATAAGTGTTTGTATTCATCTTTGTGTAGTTTTTTTTATGAAATTTCAAATTTATTGATCAATAGTGTAAAAAATTACATTTACAAAAGAATGGTGACTGTAGGAATAATAGGCCCAAGTGTTAAAAAAAAACTGAAAGTAAACAGAAGCCTTTAAACCTCTTTCTCTATCCAGTAAGTGCAAACAATTCTGAAGTAAACCTGCATTAAGATGATGAGGACCGTATTTGAGGGACACAATCCTGCTTCGCATTGTCTTGTCTGTAGTCTTGTGAAGCTGATCCTTAGATGTCCAGCCCTTCTGATACCTTCTTGCATTCCGTCCTCTCCACACATGATAGATGGTCATTTGAAAAACCATCTTGATCAGTATAGAGTCAAGCCGGTGAAGTCTACTTCTCTTAACCATATTAAGTGTGTGTGACCAGTCAGGATCTGATTATATAGAGTTTGAAACCGCCTACTTCGCTTACCTCTAACACACCATCCCTCTGCCGTAGCAGCTTCACTAACCAGTGCCTTGCGAGGAAGGCCTAAATAGATAGTCCCAACAGCTCATGTTCCATCAATCAGCCTACCGTTCCCCATCCAATTATCAAACCAGAAATAAGTAGTAGACCCATTGTGAACCTCCATCTTCATAAATACATAAGCCAGCTTCCGAAGCTTAAGAAGTTTTTTCCATATCCATGATCCTTGAGTATCATCTCTAATATCCCAGAAAGAATTGTGTCGAATAAAATAATGTCTTACCCAACTTACCCATAGCGAAGAGGGTTACCGAACTTTGTGTAGGTATTTGATTTGTTCGTGTTGATATTTTTCATTTTCTTGGTTTGTGCTTTTTTTCTTTTTGGAACTTATGAACATATTTATTTTAGTTACAATTTTGAATGTTGGTATAATGAGACCACGTTTTCTATAACTCACATTCGAGTCCCGAAAGTGTAAGCATGACCCTCCTGCTAGTTTTCATATGCTGGTCCATTAAGTTGTCGACCTACCGATTCATAAATTGCTGGTTTAGTTTCCTTGAGATATTGCTAGATCTAGTACTGATTCTTTTGGATAGTGTTAGGCTACTTTGTTTCTAAGTGTTTTTTTTTTAACTTTTTCTGGACACTTAGAAACCATTGAACTTTATAAGCAGAATGGGATCCAAGTTTAACAACTTGTATCAATTGTTCATTATTTCATAATGATATTCACATTCTTAGCAAAAAAAAAAGTGTAATCATGGCCTTTGAGTTGTTCTTATCTTGAACAAACGTGGACAATCCAAAGAACGAAAAGCTCAAGTTTTGTGAAAAGAATAAGATCAACGTTTAATATAAGTGCCTGGTCAGGTTCGTTTGAAAATATATTTCAACAAGTTGATCGCTACTTAATTACATGCAAGTGTACGTCTCAAATATAGTATTTAGAAACATGTGGTTATGTGAGATGCAAAATGTTTATGACGATTCTCTACTACTACGGAGGGAATCAATCCCATGATTTAGCTTGTCACGGCGCATCAGTTTCGAAGTTAAATAATTCTAGTGGCTTTACTACATTATCACTAATTAAAATAATTGAAAGTGCAAAACAAAGTGCAAAAAGGGTGAAAAGAAGAGAGATCCCACATTTGTTCTCTTTTGGTGGGATAATTCTTGTCCACGAAACTTCATAAACACTACCACCTCCATACCTTTTAATCAATGATTTTTTGTTTTTTTTTGAAAAGAACCTTTTAATCAATGATCATATTACATTTATAAAATATTTTTTATTTGAGAAGAATTGCAATAAGATGATCATAAAACAAATAAATAAAACACATTAAAAGGTAAGAAACATAAGATTTGGTACTTAAACCAATATTATCCCCGATCTTTTAACCGGAGTTCTTAGCTTCAGATAAGAGACGGTTCTTAATTTTTTTTAGTTAAGAACCATCTCTTAAATAAGAGATATAAGAGTCGTTTTTAGCCGAAAAGTGTAAAAAAACAAAAAAATGTTAAATCATGAGTTAAGAACCCCGGTTAATAGACCGGGGATAATAATACCTTTAGGTGTTGGGGAAATTTAGGAGAAAGAGACAAAATTCAAATGCAAATGAATATCGTTCGATCTCTTTTTGTAAGGTAAGCACACAAACAAAGGCCGACCAAGAAAAAGAAGCAAATAAATAAACAACAGAACCATTTATATGAAGACATTTAGACGATTGGGAATATCTAAACAGATTTTGTAAAATATTCTACCCGTAAAAGAGCTAATAGTTTACATAGAAAAATCCAAAAGGTCTCATGATCTGATATTTCATAATCTCTAATATATCATTTGAGGCGTTAGAAAGAGAACGAAAGCAAATAAACAATAAACCAAACAACAGAACCATTCATATGCAGACATTTAGATGCTTAGATATATCAAAACAGATTTTGGAAATATTACCCGTAAAGTAAAAATAGATTAATAAGCATAGAAAAAAAAAGAAGCCAAAAGGTCATATGATCTGATATTTCTTTATAATTATAACTCCAGTGATAATTATGTCTCTATTCTAGATATATATAAAATCAAATAAATACTTTTAGAAAATTTAATTTTACTTTTTCAAACATTTTTTTGAGAAAAAACAATTTCAAATTTAGGAAGATATTCGTGAATATGTATAATATCTTATTGAATTTGAGTTTATAAATACTTTCATGATTGTGTATTGTATCTTTCTAAAACTTAGGAAGATATTGATAAATATGTATAATATCTTTATAAAATATAGAAAAAATCATAAATGTGAAATTAAAATATATTTTTAAATGTCTATTTAGGAAAAATTTCATGAATTATTATCTATAAATACCTGACAGAATTTAATATATATATATATATATATATTTAATAAGATAATTTTAAATATGTATATAACATCTTCTTAAAGTTTTTGAGAGACCTTCTAAATTTGATATTTGTATTTTATAAAGATATTATTCATATTTAAAAGCATCTTTGTAAAATTTTGAGAGATATTATATATTGAATAATATTTTCTAAATATGTATAAATCATATTCAGGAAAATGACATATATATTTAGGAAAAATTTCCTAAATATATATACAAGTTATATTCTAGAAGTCTATTTACACATTTTTGAAAATATTCTTTAATTTGGAAAAAACTTATAAATTCAGGAAAATATCATACATGTTCAAGAAAGTGTTACTAAACTTTTTAAAAGAATATTTTTGAAAAAAATTGAAGAAAAATAATTTTGAAAAAATTGAAAATATAATTTGAAGGGAAAAATTGGAACAGTTTTTTTTTGAAAAATTCATGATTTTTTTATTTTTTATTTTTTTATTTTATTTGTTTATAAAAATTTTAATAAAAAATAATTAATATTTTAAATTAGTACATTTTTTTAACAATTAGTATAAAATTTCTATTTAACCCTTTAATAAAATATATTTTGGCTACTTTAACTTTTCAATGCTATTTTGGAATAGAAAAAATGGGTGAAGTGAAGTGAAGTATTAAGCAACATACACATACACATGGAAAGAACAAAGAAAGATAACAACACAACACATACACAACACATGGAAAGCACAAAGACTGCTTTACAACACTACGTACTGTGGACAAAGCATTAAAATTGTGAAGAAGGATACAACAGAACTGCCTCCTCCGTCATAAAAAAAAATATAATGGAAAATAAAATAAAATCCAGCTTATCAAGAATTACCACAAGACAAACAGGATAAGATGTTTTCTAATTAAAGTGAGGCAAAAAGAAATATGATTTCAGAATTACCACAAGACCAACCGGATAAGACAATGTTGGGAAAGCGATAGCCTCTACACAAAATCAGCACTCAACGATTCATCAAATGAGATAAAGTTCTTGTGGGTCCCAAATCCTCTCAAATCTTACTTGAAAAGAAGAAGAAAATGCCACTTTCTTGAAACAAATCTTATTTGTCTCCAGTTTATTAAAAATATTATTACTCCCCACTCACTACTCAGTAATCATCTCAAGCTATATATATAAGACCACATTGAATTTCCTAAAACATTAACAAGCTATAACCAAACAAAACAGAGAGAAGAAAATGTCTGCAAATAAACTGCCCTCTTCAGCTCAGGCGTTTCAAGAACAAGTCCGTGGCGGTTTTATCTCTAGAAAACTGCTTCTGCACAACCCATTTGACCACAACCCTCAAGGAGCCTTTGCGGTCACACCATCTCCTCACATAACTGATGAGAACAACCTGAGTGGGAATGTCTTGATGCTTCTCTCAGTTCTCATCTGTGGAGTCATTTGCTGCATCGGGTTACATTACATCATTCGTTGTGCATTCAGACGTTCTTCGAGTTTCATGATCTCTGAACCAGTCTCCAGGCTTTCAACACGACGCAGTTCATCAAACAAAGGAATCAAGAAGGAAGCTCTAAGTATGTTCCCTGTCGTGAGCTATTCACATGAGCTGAACCTGCCGGGGATTGGCGAAGAGTGCGTCATCTGTTTGTCTGATTTTGTTTGTGGGGAAAAGCTTAGGCTGCTCCCTAAGTGCAACCACGGGTTCCATGTTCGTTGCATTGACAAGTGGCTTCAACAACATTTGACTTGTCCTAAATGCAGACACTGTCTGGTTGAGACATGCCAAAAGATTTTAGGTGACTCCAGTCAAGTGACGACAACATCACCAACAGCGAGCGTTATTGTCAGGATAGCTCCTCTAGAGCCTGAAGGAAGAGTAAACACTTATAGAGAAAGCACAAGTTAGATAGAAGATTATAGATTTGAGTAAATTCATAGAAGAGTTCCAAAAGAAAAAGTAGGATACTTCAATTTTTATGTCTTTCTTTTCTTTTTTGCCTGTAGCACAAAGTGTATACAGAGAGAATATATTTCACTTTTAAGCAGAATCTCACTGAGTTCATCTAACTTCTCTTCGCTTAAGTAATTTTTTCGGTCGAATGTGAATTATCCAATCTTATCCAAAACATTAAGAATCATTACAGTCTACACGGAATCAAAGAGTCAATAATTAGACAGAGCAAATGGTTCAAACACTAGATCGCGTATATGCTGATAGTGATAGCAAAATGCATCTATCCCTTGACTCGACCCACTTAAAAACACTACCTATATGCCTCACATGTCACAAGCAATCCACACACATGAATCACAAGATTCTTCGTCTCAATCATAAAGAAATCAACTTTGCCATAGGAAAGTTATATGGACCCTATGAAAACCCTTTTAAAAAGAAAGTTACCCAACCCATAATAGGTAAAAGTCCGACCATGCATAGTCCTGTGAGATTCTCAACCGCCACTCAGGTGATAAAGTTAACCTACCCAACCTAGAGGATATACCCTTGACACCAAATATACCTATGGAGCCCTGACACAATCCAAAATGAAGGTTTGATTCGTAACTGTATCACACAACGAGATCTAAAAGTGAGGGCAAGACAAGTAAGATATCTTTCAACTCCATTCAAACCAAACACGGTTAACGTTTCAGTTACTCTCATTATTAGAATCTCCTACTCTGACAGTTGATGCCACTTACCATGTTTTTATGCCTCAGAGTTTACTCACTACATCTTAACAAAGTTTCTATTAGATTGTGGTGAATGTTCTAGCTTGATTTAATTATTCTATTACTTTACCTCCACGAAAAAACACATTATTCTGTACACTAACTAGAAGTACGAAAACAGAACTACAAACTTCTGCCTGCTTTGTTACTATCTCTGTGACAAAAATATAGTGCAAAAATATAAGAATACATGGAGTGACCAAACTTTATATCTTGGAGGTTTTCATAGATTCTCCAGTTATCAAAGTAGGATCCTGATAACTGAGTAATTAAAAACCAAGGTGGAAGCCACAACTCACTGTGAGAAAATACTATAACTAATTTAATTAAGGACCACATGTTCTAACTGCGTGATTCTGGAGATCCTGCAGTTTAAAAGGGAGCAACATGTCATAAAGAAATGATGGTTCGAACAGGCTTATGATACTAGGCTTTTCTGATTGGATTGGATTGGATTGGATTTAGTAAAGTATTAACACCCTCACTAGTAACTCAGCCTCTGCATAAAAAGAAGGGTGATTGGTTAATAGTCAAAGACTCTGGTTTACAGTTAGCACATCTCCATTATGTTAAACTATATTATCTAATCTCTCCTTAATACATTTACATAAGTTAGTTATTACACAAAGAGTTGTAACTCTTCATGTTGTGTCTTTTAGTATGAAGAGTTGTGTCTCTTATACTTGCAATGATTCGATCTCTATATAAAGGTCAATCATAAGTTGTAAACAATATCACAGAATCTCAATAATATAAAAGTATTTCCAGACAAGTTAAGAAAATTCGCAACTTGGAAAATAAGTCTGAAACGTCTATCTTATTCTTTATTTTCGCATTCGTGTGTAACACACTGTGATCGTTGTGTAACACAAGCGGTTGATAAAAGATTAACACATTAAGCATCTGAGGGATATCAGATGGTACCAGATCATATCCGGTAATATGCAATTTAGTGTGTGAAACTGCAACAACTTAGTTTATAAATCTAAAAGATAATAATAGCATCTACATATAATTTAAAATCTATTTACTAGTAAATAAATTTTTCCGAGATAAATTCGAATATACCTTCCCTTACTGCTACAGCTAATGGTCTACAGTAGTTCAACTCTATCAACAAATGAGGCTGTCAATAACTTTAATAATAACAAAACATTAAAGATAGTTCAAATATCTGCTACCATTCAGTGGAAAAGGTTATACATATGCTACTTCCTAATTCAATTATTATAAAAAAATTCCTTGGGAGAAAACTATATATTAAAAAAAAACACTATTTTTATTTTTTATTTTTTGGAACACGGAAAAAACACTATATATTATTAACAAACAGTTTGTAAAGACAAAAAAACACTAGAGGAAAATGGTAGCTTTAGAATGATAATGTTTTAAATCAATCCCTATTTTATAGTGAGACAAAAGTATATTATTTCAATATTCAGTGTTGGACAAGTGATAGTGTCCCTACACAAGCATCTTGTGGTTGTAGAAGGTATGGGCCAACAACACAATCAGCACTCAAAGATTCATGAGATTGGATAAGTTCTTTCTGGGTCCCAAAATCCTCTCAAATCTCACTTGGAAAGAAGAAGAAAATCCACTTTCTTAAATAAATGTCTTATTAATAAGTCTACAACTATAAAACCATTTCAGTCCCCACTCAGTAATACTACTCAGCAATCCTCTCAAGCTATAAATTATTAGCCTTTGAATTCCTCAAAACTTAGAAAACATTAGCAAAACAGAGAGAAGAGACTTTGATTCAAAGAATAAAAAAAATGTCTGCAAATGAATTACCTTCTTCAGCTCAAGCCTTCCAAGAACAATTCCTTGGTGGTTTTGTCTCTAGAAAGCTGCTCCTACACAATCCATTTGACCACAACACTCAACGAGCCCTTGCGGTGGCGCCATCTCCTCCTGTCACACATGAGAACAACCTCAGTGAGACTGTGCTGATGCTTCTCTCAGTCCTCATATGTGGAACCATCTGCTGCCTCATGATACATTACATCATTCGTTGCGCATTCAGATACTGCTCAAGTTTCATTATCTCCGAGTCTATCTCTATTCTTTCAACACCACACAGTTCATCAAACAAAGGAATCAAGAAGAAAGCTCTGAAAATGTTCCCTGTCGTGAGTTACGCAGATGATATGAACCTGTCTGGGATTGGCGAAGAGTGTGTCATCTGTCTGTCAGATTTTGTTTGCGGTGAAAAGATTAGGCTGCTCCCTAAGTGCAACCACGGGTTCCATGTTCGTTGCATTGATAAGTGGCTTCAAAAACATTTGAATTGTCCTAAATGCAGACACTGTCTGGTTGAGACATGCCAAAAGATTTTAGGTGACTCTAGTCAAGTTGATCAAGTGACAGCAACATCATCAACATAAAGCGTAATTGTCAGGATTTCTCCTTTAGAACCTGAAGGAAGAGCAAACACTTTTTGTTGGAGATAAACATGAAGTTAACTTAGGATCTAAGTTACACCAATCCTAGTTGAGTTAGGATTATGAAACATATCTTGTTTAGGAGTTATCTAGGCAAGCTAAAAGTGTTTAGGAAATACTTATCTCTATATAAGAATATGCAAGAATGTTGCATAGCTTATGAGTTTAGAGATTAAGTGATTGAATGCTTAAGTTTTTGTGAGAGTTTTCTTAAGCTTATAAAGAAGAGTTTTTTTACATTCAAATCTTATACAATCTTTAGACTTATACTTTTAGAGAAGTTCGGATAATTCACAAAAATGTCATTATTTCTTTTTTCTTTCAAAAATGATTGTATTACCATATCATCTTCATCTTCATCAAGTATTTACAATATTATCATTGGCTTCAATACACCAACCACCATGAACAACCAATTTGAAGCTTTTAATGCTTCTAAAATTAACATCTACATCTTTATATTCTTATTTCTTACACACAAATTATTTTCCTTTTACTTCCTCTCTTATTCCTTCCTAAAATCCCAGCTTTTTGATTTCAAAATTTATAAACTTATTAATGTTACTAAAGTTCATGATTCTTGGTCAAGAACGAGTATGTAACTTTCACTAAGATATTATATGTATTTGGAGAAGTTAAACCTGAATCTCACCAAATTTAAGAAATTTTTTTAATTTTTTCAGATATGGTTCGTGGAGAAGACTAAACTGGAAGTCTTCTCCACCGAAAAGACTTCCATGGAAGTCTTTTGGTCAATGCATAGGTTAGTTTTGCAATTGACTTCATGTCTGTTTTTTTAGAGAATACTTTCTAGAAGTCTTCCAACTTTTCTTTGTTAACCAAAAAAAAAGTGAGAAAACTTCCATGTAAGTCTTCTCGAAAATAGGTTAGTTTTGCAATTGACCAAATTGTGTCAGAAATTTGACTTTCTATAGAAAGTCTTCTGTCAAAAGACTTTATATAAGTCTTCTCAATTGTCGGTGGAAGTCTTCTCACTGTCGGTGAAAGTCTTCTTGGGTTACTTTTGCAATTAAGAATTAAAACTTAAATATTTAATTTTTAAGTAGAAGACTTCTAGCAAAAGACTTCCCTGTAAGTCTTCTAGCTTTATTTTTTTGTGATTTTGGTCGAACATTTGGTTATGACAGAAGACTTTCAGAAAGTCTTCCAACGGAACACTTCCTGGAAGTCTTCTAATTAAAATTAGATATTCAATTTTTAGTTTTTAATTGCAAAAGTAACCTAAGTAGACTTTCACCAACAATGAGAAGACTTCCATCAATACTTTAGAAGACTTTCTTGGAAGTCCTCTGTCGGAAGACTTCATGGAAGTCTTCGACATAAAGTCAAATTTCTGACACAATTTGGTCAATTGCAAAACTAACTTATTTTTGAGAAGACTTACATGAAAATCTTTTCATTTTTTTAGAAGACTTACATAGAAGTCTTTTCTGGAAGTCTTCCTTTCTAAATTTATAATTGCAAAAATGACCTTTCTGGAAGACTTCCGTGGAAGTCTTCTCAGGAAAGACTTATATGAAAATCTTCTAGGTTAATGTTTAATAAACTTTTATTTTCTCTAAAATTAAAGAGACCTTTTAATATTTTCTTGTTAATTCATGTATATTAATCAATATTGGAGCTCTTGAATTAAACTTATAATTTAATTGGTGATAATTATTAGTTTACCAATATTCATATTTATTAATATTTCTAGCTAATGAAAGAAGACTTCCATGAAAGGCTTCTAGTATATTATATGCTAGAAGACTTCCAGAAAGTCTTCTATTACATTATATGCTAGAAGAATTTCCAGAAAATTATAGAAGACTTTCAAGAAAATTATAGAAGACTTTCTCAGAAAACTTCAAGTGAAAGTTTATCTTTTGTGAATTTGATTAAGTTTTTTAATTTTTTTTCTTTTAATTTTAGTAAATTTAACTAAGTTCTTGTGTTGTTGTGTTATTTTATAAGTGTTAGACTAATTTTATTTAATTTGAATATGATACCAATAATTTTAATAATATTAGATATTTTGCAAGATAATTTTGTAGACATTAACATATTTACCAAAAAAAAATCATTGACATCTCTTCAAATTTATAAAACAATCCACAAATAAAAGATTACACATACAAATCATAAAATAAATCATAAACAAAATTATTACACATGAAACTATAGATCATTCATCCACAAAGATAAGATTAGACTCCACTTGGCATGAGAGAAGACTTTGCCAGAAGACTGTCAAGAAGTCTTCTTGTACATTATGTTAGAAGACTTTCAGAAAGTCTTCTGACAAAGTCTTCTAACATATAATGCACTGGACCACTGAGAATATAGTCTTCTCAAAAGTCTTCTAAAGTCTGACTCAGATCTGAAAAACCTCCACATCTAAAAATATTCAAATAGCCTCAAAACAAAGAAAAAGAGTAGAATATGAGATATATCTACCTTTATAAATCATACAAAAGGTAAATTAGTGAGAAGATATGAGATAAAAATAAGAAATTTATATAAAGTTTGTTATTTTTCAAGTTCAAAAAGATTAGAAAGAGGTTAAAGAGTTTTAGTGTGGAAAAAAAGGTAAGAGTTTTAAGCAATAATAAATTACCAAATGATGAAAATCATACATGAAAACTTACAAAACACTCAAATATGTTATGAAAGAGGAGATATGGGAGAAGATTCCGTCAGAAGACATCCAGAAAGTCTTCTAGATCTGAAAACCTGCAAATCCAAAGAGTAGAAGATGAGAACTATATAATAAAAAACTGCAAAAACAAGATAAATCAGTGAGAAAGCATGATATAAAAATAGAAATTGATATAAAATTTGGTGTTTTCAAGTTAAAAGAGATTAGAGAGAGGTTTGAGAGTTTTAGAGTGAGAAACATTACATTTTCTTGCAGCAATTTCAGAGGAAAAAAAAGAATGTGTAAATTTTCTTTATATAGGGAAGACAAAAATTGTAATTAAGTTAAATATTTTTGATTCAGAAGACTTCTCTGGAAGTCTTCTACCCCTTGAATTTACTATTCGCCCATAAGACTTACATGTAAGTCTTCTAGCGTAATATCTTGTAGACTTAAGTCTTCTAATACCCTAAAATAAACAACAAACTAAATATCAATAAACACTTCATTAAACTTAAAATCAACTCCAAAACTGTTTAATATACACAAAACTAAACAAATATATGTAAAAAATGATTTTAAAAAAAAAATAGTTAAGCTTCTAAAATCTAACCCTAAAGATACATACAATACTATAACATATGTTTTTAAACCCTAGACCAGAGAATATCATGAGATGATACATTCAATCATCTATGTTGAAAACAATTCAATTTTACTAGATTTTAATTTATATCACTTACAAATGTTTATTATTACATGATTTAGATTTTTTCCCATAAAAATATTTTTTATATAATTTATAAATTATTTTTAAGATTTACAAAACGAGAAGACAGGAAGTCTTACAAAACACAGAAGACTTAAAAAAAAAAAAAAAACTTAAATAGGCTATAAAGGTAAAAATGCATACAGTTTTTTAGTCATAATGGGCATGTTGTAATTTCACTATCTTTTTAGGTTACTTTTGCATTTGATTGATGTTTGAGTACACTTTTACATTTGAATTCAAGTTTTATGTTGGTTTGAGATTGGTACGATCAAACCAGAATGTTGACGGTTTATCACAAACTGGGTCGAACCCTTTAGTTTGCCAAAATGGAAATCCAACAGTATTTGAAAGATAAATGTTGAATTCTTTACTCTAAAGACCTACTTTTCCAAATTCATTAGGATCAATTTTGTATTTCAAATTAAACTAGAGGGAAACTTATTTTTGTAGATAGATTACATCATTCGAACAAGTGATATCAACTAAACAGAACTCAGCCAATTGTGTAAGAGGAACACGTCGACTTCGAGGAAAAAAAAGTAAGCTATATAGAGCGGAGATTGAGATCAAAACACATGTAATCACACAATTACACAAAATCTGGCACAAGAACTAGGGTTTACACAACTTATTGTTCTTGCCAGGTTCATCATCTTGTAAACGATTTCATAGTCTTTTCTCTCGTAGTCGCCTTTATCAAAAAAAAAATGTATTTCAAATACGAACATGACCACAGTATCGCCTTTATCAATCAAAAATGTATTTCATATTAAACATTATGGCCATGTTCGTATTTGATGCAACATTTAGATGTAGCATCTAAATACAACATCTAGATATTGTTCGCTTTTATAGTTAGTATTTGCATTCATATACAACATCTAAATGCTAAGTTGTTTATTTTGATGTTATAATACATGTTGAATACTACAACTTAAAAGGACTAAAAGTGTATATTTTTATTCTTAATAATGAACTGAATATAATATTCAAATAAATATATCTAAAATTAATTATTATTTTTGTGGAAATGCAATTTGCAGATTTTGCACGAAACTTAATTTTGTGATTTTAACAGAAAACACACAATTTGCGGTTTTTGCAAAATAATTGATTTTATGGTTTTGGCTGGAAAATGCAACTTTATAGTTTTTGCGAAAAAACACAATTTTCTATTTTTGATAGAAAATATGACTTTCCATTTTTAGTGTGAAATTATATTAGTTTTGGCGGGAAATTATATTTTTTTAGTTTTCACGGGAAATTGTAATTTTTGGTTTTAGTAGAAAACGTAATTTAATGATTTTGGCAGAAAAACGTAATTTTCTGGTTTTGATAGAAAAACTTGATTTCTGGTTTTGATAGAAAAATTTAGTTTTGCAGTTTTAGCAGAAATTTTTGATTTTACTATTTTTGTGAGAAATCTGATTTTTGGTTTTGCGCAAAATTGTGATTTTGAGGGGGTTTTTATTCACTATTACGATCTGCCAAGAAGACCTATAAAAGGAGAAGGAAAACCAAAGAGAGGCGATTTTTTTTTGTCAATATCAAAACTATACTTTGATTAACATTCAAACTTTATTGTTGTTTTACATCCCATGTATTTATCTTTGATACCATCAATTGAACATCTATTTTTCATAGTTGATTGTAGTTTAAGCTTACTTCTCAATAAGTTCCTACTTTCACATACACTATTTGTGAATAAAATTTAGAATTTATCATTCTTCTTCTTCTACCTCGAACGACATCGGAAAAAGACATGTACATGCGTAGATTTGACGATCGCTGTGGACCTCAACAGTTTGGATGAGACCATAACCTTTTGTAATGTTATACTCCCTCGTTTTATTTAATTGATGGTTTATGTATTTCAAACATAGTTGAAAAATAAAATATTAAATATCTTAAATATTTCGACTGTAAGATTGCTAAGCTGTAAACTAATTAAGTTTATACCAATTTCATTTCAATTTTAGATGAAATTAACAATTGATTCTAATATAATATTTTGTTAATTTATGCAATTGTACAAAAAAATAAAAAGGAAGACACACATATCAATACCAGCAAAAAATCTTAAAATTCTTATTATTTTTTTGACAAAAGTGTAGTATTATTATAAATATTATTTGAGTTTTAGAGTAGATAAAAAGTTAAGGAGGGCAATGATGTGTACATTCGCAGTTCGTTTTTCCTTTGTCTGCAGGAACACAGTTACCAATCGCATCTTTATTAAACTTTTTGAGACAATAGGATTTGCAGGTGGGTAATATACATTTTCCGTTTTTGTTTCCATAAGATGTATAACATGGGCGTATTCCTTCTTTCTCAGGAATCACCGTTTCTCCTGTTATTAAAAAAATCAAAAATAACTTTAATTTTCATATTTAAAACAAAAATGATTTTCTGTAAAACATATGTTTAAAGAGTTTTTACATACTTGTAAGCAAAAACGAACTAGACAGCTAAACATCTTCTTTCTAAATCACTGATTATTCTTGAAAAATTATTAAACTCAACATTATATAATAAGACATTCAATTTATATAGGTATATAAATTAATGCAGCATCAAATAAGATTTATTTTGGAGTGATTATAAAATATATTAATAAGTTGTAAATGTAATTACAAACCGAGCATAAGGATTGTGAGCATAGCAAAACCAATAAGCGAAGGTTTGAACGCATTTTTCATCGTAGATAAAGAAATGTTGTTGTTTTAAAAATTAGAAGATCGGAGAAGTATATTTATAGTTGAATCAGAAATTAAAACATATCTAATTTAAGCTATGTATCTTTTCAAATTTCGATATAAAAGGATCTAGTTTGACCAAAAAACACTATTTCTAGTTTTTAGTTATTTAATAAATAAAAATGTTTATTTCATTTATTTTAATTTTATTTAAAATATTTTTTGATATATATAAACAATCAAATTCGATTAAGTCATAAATTCAGAGTTTATATAATACATATTTAGAAAGAAACAAAAAAATGACAATCTGGTCTAACAAAGTAGAAATATAATTCGAAGTAAAATATAAAAAGAGTTAGTTATTTTTATATACATTTTTGACAATGATGCCTCATGGATTTCTTTGGTCAAGGGTGGGAACAAAGAAATTTTGCATGTTCTATTGGCACAGATATAGAAAAAAAATCCAATTATAATGATGATTAAACATTATTTTTCCGCAATATCAATTACTCTTTGAAAGCAAATTATGCCACCTGTCATATTTAAAAGTTTTTGTGCAACTTGCTGTCTTTTTAACAGGCTCTGTCTTTAACTTATTAGGTGGACAACGTTTTTTTGTGCCAGACAATGTATGCCAACGTGTATAGATTTAATTTTAGCAAGAAGACAAACCCATATAGTTTACTAAATATCACATGCTAAGTAAAAAAACTACGAAACAAACAACAAATAAGAAGAAGGTACATGTCAAGGTTCGAAACTTATCTCTATTATTTGTGTGTGTTGCGTAGGATTCTTGAAGCTTGTATGGTCGAAGCTGAATCTCAATCAGACATTGAGGCGTTCTACTACGAGGTACCTGTTATCGTCAAGACAATCAATTGTTAACAATGGAACCAACTCAAGGACGTTTTGAAGTTGAAAAGTTTGGCGGTCAAAGAGATTTTGGTATTTGGAAACACAAGATGTTATGTGCGTTAGAAATTATGGGTCTAGATTCAGTTCTAGAAGAAGAGCCTAAATCAGAAGATGGAGTCGACAAGTCAGAGCCATCTAATGAGGCAAAAACGGATCCTAAGAAAGCTCAGAAGGATAAGAGAGTCATGAGTCTCATACATATGAGTCTGAGTGATCAGATCGTAAGGAAGGTGATGAAGGAGACAACAACACTTGGTATTTGGAAGGCACTTGAAAGAGTTTATCGGACTAAGTCGTTGCCCAACAAGATCTACTTAAAGCAGCGATTCGCAAGCTACAGGATGGAGGAGCAAAAGTCCATTGAGCAGAACTTGGACATATTTCTGAAGCTTGTAAACGACTTGGAGAGTCTGGATATCAAGATATCAGACGAAGATCAAGCTATCCAAATTCTAACTGGATTGCCACCGAGGTATGAACAACTGGTTCACACTCTAAAGTATGGAAGCGGCATAGATTCTTTAACGGTCAATGAGGTTGTCACTTCATATTATGCTAAAGAAACAAAGTTAAGAGAGAAGGGTCTCTTGAACAAGTCAAAATCTGAGGCATAAAGACTGTATGTTAGTGATCGTGGAAGATCATACATAAGAGAAAACCGCTATACTAAAGGGAGGTCTAAGAGTAGTGGTAAAGGCTTCTCTAAGATGAAGCCAAATAAGGCACAAAAGGGATGTTTCATATGTGTAAAGGAAGGCCACTGAAAGAGGGAATGTCGAAACAGAGGGAAGCAAAAGGGAAATGAATCCAGTTCAGTCAACATTGCTTCAGTTAAAAGGGAGCCACTGATTCTTACGGCAAGTATCCAGGATACCAAAAAAATAATGGGTGATGGATTCTGGAAATATTGATGGTTTATCACAAACTGGGTCGAACCCTTTAGTTGCGGTTTTACCTTTAGGTTGTCATAAACTTTCTGTTTACAACTTAAGAAATGAGGTTTCTGGATGAAAACGTTTAAGTAATACTAGTTAAAGCATAAAGTTTAATTTGATCCCCTTCTGAATAAAAACATCTATCTAATGTAGTAAGCTTGTTCACTATAGTTGATTTATCTTGAGCCAGTTAACAGATTCTCCTTGTGGTCGACTTCGAGGAAAAAAAAAAGTAAGCTATATAGAGCGGAGATTGAGTTCAAAGCACATGTAATCACACAATTACACAAAAACCGGCACAAGAACTAGGGTTTACACAACTTATTGTTCTTATCAGGTTCATCATCTTGTAAACGATTTCATAGTCTTTTCTCTTGTAGTCGCGTTTATCCAAAAAGAAACGTATTTCAAATACGAACATGACCATAGTGTCGCCTTTATCAATCAAAAAATGTATTTCATATTAAACATTATGGCCATGTTCGTATTTGATGCAACATTTAGATGTAGCATCTAAATACAACATCTAGATATTGTTCGCTTTTATAGTTAGTATTTGCATTCATATACAACATCTAAATGCTAAGTTTTTTGTTTGTTTTGAAGTTATAATACCTTTTGAATACTACAATTTAAAAGGACTAAACGTGTATATTTTTATTCTTAATAATGAACTGAATATAATATTCAAATAAATATATCTAAAATTAATTTTGGTTTTTTTGTGGAAATGTGATTTGCAGATTTTGACACGAAACTTAATTTTGTGATTTTAGCAGAAAACACACAATTTGTGGTTTTTGCAAAATAATTGATTTTATGGTTTTGGCAAGAAAATATGTCCAGTTTTGACCGGAAAACATGATTATGGGAAAACACGATTTTCGGTTTTGGCTGGAAAATGCAACTTTATAGTTTTAGCGGGAAAACACAATTTTCCATTTTTAATAGAAAACATAACTTTCCATTTTTAGTGTGAAACTATATTAGTTTTGGCGGGAAATTATAATTTTTTTAGTTTTTACGGAAAATTGCAATTTTTGATTTTGGTAAAAAAACGTAATTTAATGATTTTGGCAGAGAAACATAATTTTCTGGTTTTGACAGAAAAACTTAATTTCTGGTTTTGATAGAATAATCTAGCTTTGCGGTTTTAGCAGAAATTTTTGATTTTACTATTTTTGTGAGAAATCTGATTTTTAGTTTTGCGCAAAATTGTGATTTTGAGGTTTTGGCGACAAAGAAAAACAAGTCATACGCAGATAAGGCTTGAGATCCTACGCATTTCTGATTGTATAAGATGCTAATAAAGTATTGGAAAGTTCAGCGAACATGTAATCTAATCTATTAAAACTGAAGTAAAAATAGGAATTAGTTCTTATTTCATGCAAAATATTACAGAACCTGCCACTATCGATTGAGCAAAAAAGGAATGCCTTGGACTGGAAGTATGTCATTGACACAAATAGTAATAATGAGATCCAAAGTAAGAAGTATATATTTTTCTTAGAGAGATAATGATATAAGATAAAAGATAATGACGTGGAACATATATGTTGTTATCTAGTTAGTCTTTCAGCCTATCCAATTATTAGTAGAGCTGATGATAAAATAGTAGCAATATGATATAAAAACAGTATACTGCTAAAACTATATGTTATTTTTATGTATTTAGCAATGTGATTGATGATAGATCAGTAAAAATCTATATATAAAGCTCTTATAATATTAATATATGATATGTAATTTATTTACTTCTAAATAATATAGATACATTTATTTTATAATATATAAATATATATATATTATTTTTATATTTGTTATTAACAATAATAAATCATATTTAATTATATAAATTATATTATATTTTAAATATGCAATATTATTCTTCTTAAAAACTTAAAATATTTTAATTACAAATATTATTTTTATAAAAAGAAAAAAAATAGTTTTTAGATATAAGAGTAGGAATCGACTCTAAGAACAAAGTCTGTGGAAAACTAGAAGAATAAAATATATAATTATATATATATCTTTTTTTAAAAATAATATTTTATATACAAATGCTCTATCAAAAGCTTCATATGAAAACATTGAAAAAACATTTGCAGAGCATTAACATCTTATAAATGTTTTTCAAAAAAATATTGATTGAATAATAAGGCGGATGATGAATGGAAGTTTCTGCATTGCCAAGTGTGTGGCTTAATAAGGCAGTGGATAGATGATTATGTTTTGCATCATACTGAGACTGAGACGGATGCTCATTCTTTGTGGAAGAAGCTGGAGCAGTTATATGCTAGGAAGACCGGAAATAACAAGATGTACATGATCAAGAAGTTGATTGAGTTGATATATCAGAAGTGGACTCCGATGACGGATCACTTGAATGTGTTTCAGGGATTGCTCAACAAGTTGTCTAATATAGGCATCAAATTTGATGTTGAGATTTACGGTCTGTGATCTCTTGGTAAGTTACCGGATTCCTGGGAGGTTTTAAGGATGTCTTTGTATAACTCTGCATTGGAAGTTATTATTTCGAAGAATTCAATGAAAACAGTGTTCTAAATGAGGAAGCAAGAAGGCACTCAAACGCTAGTAGTTCACATTCAAATTTCTTTGTTACTGAGTCACGGGAGAGGAGTTCATATGGAGATCCTAATAGGGACAAGAACAAGAGCATAAGAAAATCTAACAAATTTGCAAATATAGAGTTTTATTTTTGTCATAAGAAAGGAAACAAGAAAAAAGATATATGGAAGTTGAAGAACAAGCATCAAAGTAATCAAAAAGAGAAGGTAGATCGGGTGACAATCACCGAATATTAGTTTTTCATTCTTCTTGAGGGTGATGCCATTAATGTCACATGCTATGAAACCAGTTGGGTGGTTGATAGTGGAGCTACTACCCTGCTACATCACAACAGGATTTGTTTTTTTTTTAATTTATACTTCATGTAATTATGTTTTCGTGAAGATGGAAAATGATGGTTTGGCTCAGGTTGTTGGAATTGGTGATATTTACTTAGAGATTAGTCTTGGGACTAGGTTGGTGCTTAAGTATGTGAAGCATGTTCCTGATATTAGGATGAATCTGATATCAACATGAAAACTTTATGATGAATGTTTCTACAGTTTGCACGGTAGTGGTAAATGGAAGCTCTCTCGTGGTTGTTTGGTTGTGGCTCAAGGTGAGAAGTCTTCATCTTTCTATTGGATGCATGTTAAAGTCTCCAGAGATGATGTTAATAGGGTGGAAAATTGGTGCCATGGAGTTATGGAATAAGAGACTAGGTCATATGAGTGAGAGAGAATGTTTGTGTTGTCTAAGAATGATGTGATTTTAGGAATCCTATTTTGCACATGCAGAAATGTTTGCATTGTTTTTCAGGAAAAAAAAACACATGATATGTTTCAAATGCGCTTTCTAGGAAACCCAAAGTATTGGATTTAGTACACTCAGATGTGTGTGGTCCAATGAAGACAAAATATTTTGGCGGCGCATCATATTTTGTGACTTTCATTGATGATCATTCAAAAAAATTGTGATTATTTCCTATGAGGACGAATGATCAGGTTTTGGAATATTTCAAGCATTTTGTGGCATTGATTAAGAGATAAACGGGGAAGAAGCTAAAGGGCAAGAACACTTTACTTAATAAGTGGGTGTACATAATTAAGCATGAGGATACCAGTTTGCCACTTCAATACAAGGCTATATTGGTTGTGAAAGGCTACATCCAAAAGAACAAGATTGATTATGATGAAATATATTCGGGTTGTGCTTAGATTGTCATGGAGCCTCGATCTAGAGGTTGAGCAAATGGATTTGAAAACTGTTTTCTTTCATGGTGATTTGGAGGATGAGATCTACTTGGAACAACTTGAAGGCTATGTGAAAAAGGGCAAAAATAATTTTGGTTTTTTGCTTGAAGAAAAACTTTTATAGATTGAAGTAAGCACTTAGGCAGTGGTACATTAAGTTCAAATCTGTTATGGGGCGCATGGTTATGTAAAGACTGATTCAGACTATTATGTATTTGTGAAAGTATTTAGTTATGATGATTTTATCATCTTGTTGATGTATGTTGATGATATGTTGATTGTGGGCAGGAACATGGACACAATTAAGGAGCTAAAATATCAGCTCATCATGTCTTTTGCCATGAAAGATATGGATCGAGCGAAATAGATTCTTGGTATGAAAATTGCTCAAGACATAAGGTGAGAAGCTGGTTCAATTTTCTCAGGAGAAATACATTAAAAAGGTACTTCAACGGTTTCACATGGACAAGTCTAATGCGTTGAGCACTCCTCTTGCTGCACACTTAAGATTGAGCAAACAACAAAATCTGAAGACATATACAGAGAAAGAAGATATGGCGAAGATTCTATATGTTCATGCAGTGGATAGTTTAATGTATGCCATGTTCTATATAAGACCGTATTATAATAAGTGCCTGGTCAGGTTTTGTGAAAAGAATAAGATCAACGTTTATTATAATAAGTGCCTGGTCAGGTTCGTTTGAAAATATATTTCAACAAGTTGATCGCTACTTAATTACATGCAAGTGTACGTCTCAAATATAGTATTTAGAAACATGTGGTTATGTGAGATGCAAAATGTTTATGACGATTCTCTACTACTACGGAGGGAATCAATCCCATGATTTAGCTTGTCACGGCGCATCAGTTTTCGAAGTTAAATAATTCTAGTGGCTTTACTACATTATCACTAATTAAAATAATTGAAAGTGCAAAACAAAGTGCAAAAAGGGTGAAAAAGAAGAAAGATCCCACATTTGTTCTCTTTTGGTGGGATAATTCTTGTCCACGAAACTTCATAAACACTACCACCTCCATACCTTTTAATCAATGATCATATTACATTTATAAAATATTTTTTATTTGAAAAGAATTGCAATAAGATGATCATAAAACAAATAAATAAAACACATTAAAAGGTAAGAATGTATCCTAAACCATAAATTTGGTAATAATAAGGGCTAGAAAATTGGCCTTAAGAATCGAAGTCTAGTATTCTCTGCCAAGAATTGAAAAAAAAATAAATTCTTGGTAGAGAATTTATTTATTATCGACAAAAAAATCGGCTTTTCACATTTTTTTGTTTTTTTACAATTTAGTACTCAATTCTTAGGGTCAATTATCTTCGGGGATAATAATACCTTTAGGTGTTGGGGAAATTTAGCAGAAAGAGACAAAATTCAAATGCAAATGAATATCGTTCGATCTCTTTTTGTAAGGTAAGCACATAAACAAACGCCGACCAAGAAAAAGAAGCAAATAAACAAACAACAGAACCATTTATATGAAGACATTTAGATGCTTGGGAATATCTAAACAGATTTTGCAAAATATTCTACCCGTAAAAGAGCTAATAGTTTACATAGAAAAATCCAAAAGGTCTCATGATCTGATATTTCATAATCTCTAATATATCATTTGAGGCGTTAGAAAGAGAACGAAAACAAATAAACAACAAAACAAACAACAGAACCATTCATATGCAGACATTTAGATGCTTAGATATATCAAAACAGATTTTGGAAATATTACCCGTAAAGTAAAAATAGATTAGTAAGCATAGAAAAAAAGAAGCCAAAAGGTCATATGATCTGATATTTCTTTATAATTATAACTCCAGTGATAATTATGCCTCTATTCTAGATATATATAAAATCAAATAAATATTTTTAGAAAAATTTATTTTACTTTTTCAAACATTTTTTTGAGAAAAAAACAATTTCAAATTTAGGAAAATATTCGTGAATATGTATAACATCTTATTGAATTTGAGTTTATAAATACTTTCATGAATGTGTATTGTATCTTTCTAAAACCTAGGAAGATATTGATAAATATGTATAATATCTTTATAAAATATAGAAAAAATTCATAAATGTAAATATAAAATATATTTTTAAATGTCTATTTAGGAAAAATTTCATGAATTATTATCTAGAATATAATATATATATATATATTTAATAAGATAATTTTAAATATGTATATAACATCTTCTTAAAGTTTTTGGAAGACCTTCTTAAATTTGATATTTGTATTTTATAAAGATATCATTCATATTTAAAAGAATCTTTGTAAAATTTTGAGAGATATTATATATTTAATAATATTTTCTAAATATGTATAAATCATATTTAGGAAATGACATATATATTAGGGAAAATTTCCTAAATATATATACAAGTTACATTCTAGAAATCTATTTACACATTTATGAAAATATTCTTTAATTTGGAAAAAAAATCAGGAAAATATCATACATGTTCAAGAAAGTGTACTAAACTTTTTAAAAGAATATTTTTGAAAAAAAAAATTGAAGAAAAATAATTTTGAAAAAATTGAAAATATAATTTGAAAGGAAAAATTGGAACAGTTTTTTTTGAAAAATGCATGATTTTTTTAATTTTATTATTTTAAACTTTATTTATTTTTAAAAAATTTAATAAAAAAATAATTAATATTTTAAATTAGTATAATTTTTTAACAATTAGTATAAAATTTATATTTAACCCTTTAATAAAATATATTTTGGCTACTTTAACTTTTCAATGCTATTTTGGAATAAAAAAAATGGGTGAAGTGAAGTGAAGTGAAGTGAAGTGAAGTGAAGTGAAGTGAAGTATTAAGAAACATACACATACACATACACATGGAAAGAACAAAGAAAGATAACAACACAACACATACACAACACATACACAACACATGGAAAGCACAAAGACTGCTTTACAACACTACGTATTGTGGACAAAGCATTAAAATTGTGAAGAAGGATACAACAGAACTGCCTCCTCCGTCATAAAAAAAAAAATATAATGGAAAATAAAATAAAATCCTGCTTATCAAGAATTACCACAAGACCAACAGGATAAGATGTTTTCTAATAAAAGTGAGGCAAAAAAAGAAATATGATTTCAGAATTACCACAAGACCAACCGGATAAGACAATGTTGGGAAAGCGACAGCCTCTACACAAAATCAGCACTCAACGATTCATCAAATGAGATAAAGTTCTTCTGGGTCCCAAATCCTCTCAAATCTTACTTGAAAAGAAGAAGAAAATGCCACTTTCTTGAAACAAATCTTATTTGTCTCCAATTATTAAAAATATTATTACTCCCCACTCACTACTCAGTAGTCATCTCAAGCTATATATATAAGACCACATTGAATTTCCTAAAACATTAACAAGCAATAACCAAACAAAACAGAGAGAAGAAAATGTCTGCAAATAAACTGCCTTCTTCAGCTCAGGCGTTCCAAGAACAAGTCCGTGGCAGTTTTGTCCCTAGAAAACTGCTTCTGCACAACCCATTTGACCACAACCCTCAAGGAGCCTTAGCGGTCGCACCATCTCCTCACATAACTGATGAGAACAACCTGAGTGGGAATGTCTTGATGCTTCTCTCAGTTCTCATCTGTGGAGTCATTTGCTGCATCGGGTTACATTACATCATTCGTTGTGCATTCAGACGTTCTTCGCGTTTCATGATCTCTGAACCAGTCTCCACTCTTTCAACACGACGCAGTTCATCAAACAAAGGAATCAAGAAGGAAGCTCTAAGTATGTTCCCTGTCGTGAGCTATTCACATGAGCTGAACCTGCCGGGGATTGGCGAAGAGTGCGTCATCTGTTTGTCTGATTTTGTTTGTGGGGAAAAGCTTAGGCTGCTCCCTAAGTGCAACCACGGGTTCCATGTTCGTTGCATTGACAAGTGGCTTCAACAACATTTGACTTGTCCTAAATGCAGACACTGTCTGGTTGAGACATGCCAAAAGATTTTAGGTGACTCCAGTCAAGTGACGACAACATCACCAACAGCGAGCGTTATTGTCAGGATAGCTCCTCTAGAGCCTGAAGGAAGAGTAAACACTTATAGAGAAAGCACAAGTTAGATAGAAGATTATAGATTTGAGTAAATTCATAGAAGAGTTCCAAAAGAAAAAGTAGGATACTTCAATTTTTATGTCTTTCTTTTCTTTTTTGCCTGTAGCACAAAGTGTTTACAGAGAGAATATATTTCACTTTTAAGCAGAATCTCACTGAGTTCATCTAACTTCTCTTCGCTTAAGTAATTTTTTCGGTCGAATGTGAATTATCCAATCTTATCCAAAACATTAAGAATCATTCATAACCAAAGACTGATAACTGCGACTCCTATATTCATGTGTCACAATCAGTACAGTCTACACGGAGTCAATAATTAGACATAGCAAATGGTTCATCTGGGACTTATTGAAATAAAGATTTGAAAGAATTTATGATTTGAGTAAATCTAAGAAAATCTGAGATTTGAGTAAATCAATGATACAAATTTTATGGTTTGTTACAAGTTTTATGGGTTTTGAGTAAATCTTCTCAAATCCTTAATCCAATAAAACTAGACTCCGTAGATTGTGTATATGCTGATAGTGATAACAAAAATGCATCTATCCACTTGACTCGACCCACTTAAAAACACTATCTATATGCCTCACATGTCACAAGCAATCCACACACATGAATCACAAGATTCTTCGTCTCAATCATAAAGAAATCAACTTTGCCATAGGAAAGTTATATGGACCCTATGAAAACCCTTTTTTAAAAAAAGTTACCCAACCCATAATAGGTAAAAGTCAGACCATGCATAGTCCTGTGAGATTCTCAACCGCCACTTAGGTGATAAATTTAACCTACCCAACCTAGAGGATATACCCTTGACACCATATATACCTATGGAGCCCTGACACTATCCAAAATGAAGATTATCAAAGTTGAGAGAATCCATCCTCATATATCACACAACGAGATCTAAAAGTGAGTGCAAGCTAGACAAGTAAGACACCTTTCAACTCCAATTAAACCAAACACGGTTAACGTTTCAGTTACTCTCATTATTAGAATCTCCTACTCTGACAGTTGATGCCACTTACCATGTTTTTATGCCTCAGAGTTTACTCAATACTTAACAAAGTTTCTATTAGATTGTGGTGAATGTTCTAGCTAGATTTAATTATTCTATTACTTTATCTCCAAGAAAAAAAAACACATTATTCTGTACACTAGCTATTAGTACGAAAACAGAACTACAAACTTCTGCCTGTTTTGTTACTATCTCTGTGACCAAAAAAATGGTGCGAAAATAAAAGAATACATGGAGTGATCAAATATTATATCTTAGAGGTTTTCATAGATTCTCCAGTTATCAAAGTAGGATCCTGATAACTGAGTAATTCAAAATCAAGGTGGAAGCCACAACTCACTGTAAGATAATACTATAACTGATTTAATTAAGGACCACAAGTTCTTACTGCGTGATTCTGGAGATCCTGCAGTTTAAAAGGGAGCAACATGTCATAAACAAGGTTATCAAAAGAAAAGACATGTCATAAAGAAATGATGGTTCGAACAGGCTTATGATACTAGGCTTTTCTGATTGGATTGGATTGGATTTAGTAAAGTATTAACACCCTCACTAGTAACTCAGCCTCTGCACAAAAAAGAAGGGTGACTGGTTAATAGTCAAAGACTGTGGTTTATAGTTAGCACATCTCCATTAAGCATCTGAGGGATATCAAATGGTATCAGATCATATCCGGTAATATGCAAGTTAGTGTGTGAAAACTGCAACAACTTAGTTTATAATCTAAAAGATAATAATAGCATCTACATATAATTTAAAATCTAATAAAATTTTCCGAGATAAATTTGAATTTACCTTCCCTTACTGCTACAGCTAATGGTCTACAGTAGTTCAACTCTATCAACAACTGAGGCTGTCAAGAAATTTAATAATAACAAAACATTAAAGATAGTTCAAATATCTGCTACCATTAAGTGGAAAAGGTTATACATATGCTACTTCCTAATTCAATTATCATAAAAAAATTCCTTGGGAGAAAACTATATATTAAGAAAAAACACTATTTTTATTTTTTACTTCTTTGGAACACGGAAAAAAACACTATATATTATTAACAAACAGTTAATAAAGACAAAAAACACTAGAGGAAAATGGTAGCTTTAGAATGATAATGTTTTAAATCAATTCCTATTTTATAGTGAGACAAATTTATATTATTTCAATATTCAGTGTTGGACAAGTGATAGTGTCCCTACACAAGCATCTTGTGGTTGTAGAAGGAATGGGCCAACAACACAATCAGCACTCAAGATTCATGAGATTGGATAAGTTCTTTCTGGGTCCCAAAATCCTCTCAAATCTCACTTGGAAAGAAGAAGAAAATCTACTTTCTTAAATAAATGTCTTATTAATAAGTCTACAACTATAAAACAATTTCAGTCCTCACTCAGTAATACTACTCAGCAATCCTCTTAAGCTATAAATTATTAGCCTTTGAATTCCTCAAAACTTAGAAAACATTAGCAAAACAGAGAGAACAGACTTTGATTCAAAGAATAAAAAAATGTCTGCAAATGAATTACCTTCTTCAGCTCAAGCCTTCCAAGAACAATTCCTTGGTGGTTTTGTCTCTAGAAAGCTGCTCCTACACAATCCATTTGACCACAACCCTCAACGAGCCCTTGCTGTGGGGCCATCTCCTCCTGTCACCCATGAGAACAGCCTCAGTGAGACTGTGCTGATGCTTCTCTCAGTCCTCATATGTGGAACCATCTGCTGCCTCGTGTTACATTACATCATTCGTTGCGCATTCAGATACTTCTCAAGTTTCATTATCTCCGAGTCTATCTCTATTCTTTCAACACCACACAGTTCATCAAACAAAGGAATCAAGAAGAAAGCTCTGAAAATGTTCCCTGTCGTGAGTTATGCAGATGAGATGAACCTGTCTGGGATTGGCGAAGAGTATGTCATCTGTCTGTCAGATTTTGTTTGCGGTGAAAAGATTAGGCTGCTCCCTAAGTGCAACCACGGGTTCCATGTTCGTTGCATTGATAAGTGGCTTCAAAAACATTTGACTTGTCCTAAATGCAGACACTGTCTGGTTGAGACATGCCAAAAGATTTTAGGTGACTCTAGTCAAGTTGATCAAGTGACAGCAACAACATCAACAGAAAGTGTAATTGTCAGGATTTCTCCTTTAGAACCTGAAGGAAGAGCAAACACTTTTTGTTGGAGATAAACATAAAGTTAACTTAGGATCTAACTTACACCAATCCTAGTTGAGTTAGGATTATGAAACATATCTTGTTTAGGAGTTATCTAGGCAAGCTAAAAGTGTTTAGGAAATACTTATCTCTATATAAGAATATGCAAGAATGTTTGCATAGCTTATAAGTTTAGAGATTAAGTGATTGAATGCTTAAGTTTTTGTGAGAGTTTTCTTAAGCTTATAAAGAAGAGTTTCCTTACATTCAAATCTTATACAATCTTTAGACTTATACTTTTAGAGAAGTTCGGATAATTCACGAAAATGTCATTATTTTTTTTTTCTTTCAAAAATGATTGTATTACCATATTATCTTCATCTTCATCAAGTATTTACAATATTATCATTGGCTTCAATACACCAACCACCATGAACAACCAATTTGAAGCTTTTAATGCTTCTAAAATCAACATCTACATCTTTAGATTCTTATTTCTTACACATAAATTATTTTCCTTTTACTTCCTCTCTTATTCCTTCCTAAAATCCCAGCTTTTTGATTTCAAAATTTATAAACTTATTAATGTTACTAAAGTTCATGATTCTTGGTCAAGAACGAGTATGTAACTTTCACTAAGAAATTATATGTACTTGGAGAAGTTAAACATGAATCTCACCAAATTTAAGAAATTTTTTTAATTTTTTCAGATCTGGTTCGTGGAGAAGACTAAACTGGAAGTCTTCTCCACCGAAAAGACTTCCATGGAAGTCTTTTGGTCAATGCATATGTTAGTTTTGCAATTGACTTCATGTCTGTTTTTTTAGAGAATACTTTCTAGAAGTCTTCCAACTTTTCTTTGTTAACCAAAAAAAAGTGAGAAAACTTTCATGTAAGTCTTCTCGAAAATAGGTTAGTTTTGCAATTGACCAAATTGTGTCAGAAATTTGACTTTCTATAGAAAGTCTTCTGTCAAAAGACTTTATATAAGTCTTCTCAATTGTCGGTGGAAGTCTTCTCACTGTCGGTGAAAGTCTTCTTGGGTTACTTTTGCAATTAAGAATTAAAACTTAAATATTTAATTTTTAAGTAGAAGACTTCTAGCAAAAGACTTCCCTGTAAGTCTTCTAGCTTTATTTTTTTGTGATTTTGGTCGAACATTTGGTTATGACAGAAGACTTTCAGAAAGTCTTCCAACGGAACACTTCCTGGAAGTCTTCTAATTAAAATTAGATATTCAATTTTTAGTTTTTAATTGCAAAAGTAACCTAAGTAGACTTTCACCAACAATGAGAAGACTTCCATCAATACTTTAGAAGACTTTCTTGGAAGTCCTCTGTCGGAAGACTTCATGGAAGTCTTCGACATAAAGTCAAATTTCTGACACAATTTGGTCAATTGCAAAACTAACTTATTTTTTGAGAAGACTTACATGAAAATCTTTTCATTTTTTTAGAAGACTTACATAGAAGTCTTCTCTGGAAGTCTTCCTTTCTAAATTTATAATTGCAAAAATGACCTTTCTGGAAGACTTCCGTGGAAGTCTTCTCAGGAAAGACTTATATGAAAATCTTCTAGGTTAATGTTTAATAAACTTTTATTTTCTCTAAAATTAAAGAGACTTTTTAATATTTTCTTGTTAATTCATGTATATTAATCAATATTGGAGCTCTTGAATTAAACTTATAATTTAATTGGTGATAATTATTAGTTTACCAATATTCATATTTATTAATATTTCTAGCTAATGAAAGAAGACTTCCATGAAAGGCTTCTAGTATATTATATGCTAGAAGACTTCCAGAAAGTCTTCTATTACATTATATGCTAGAAGAATTTCCAGAAAATTATAGAAGACTTTCAAGAAAATTATAGAAGACTTTCTCAGAAAACTTCAAGTGAAAGTTTATCTTTTGTGAATTTGATTAAGTTTTTTAATTTTTTTTCTTTTAATTTTAGTAAATTTAACTAAGTTCTTGTGTTGTTGTGTTATTTTATAAGTGTTAGACTAATTTTATTTAATTTGAATATGATACCAATAATTTTAATAATATTAGATATTTTGCAAGATAATTTTGTAGACATTAACATATTTACCAAAAAAAATCATTGACATCTCTTCAAATTTATAAAACAATCCACAAATAAAAGATTACACATACAAATCATAAAATAAATCATAAACAAAATTATTACACATGAAACTATAGATCATTCATCCACAAAGATAAGATTAGACTCCACTTGGCATGAGAGAAGACTTTGTCAGAAGACTGTCAAGAAGTCTTCTTGTACATTATGTTAGAAGACTTTCAGAAAGTCTTCTGACAAAGTCTTCTAACATATAATGCACTGGACCACTGAGAATATAGTCTTCTCAAAAGTCTTCTAAAGTCTGACTCAGATCTGAAAAACCTCCACATCTAAAAATATTCAAATAGCCTCAAAACAAAGAAAAAGAGTAGAATATGAGATATATCTACCTTTATAAATCACACAAAAGGTAAATTAGTGAGAAGATATGAGATAAAAATAAGAAATTTATATAAAGTTTGTTATTTTTCAAGTTTAAAAAGATTAGAAAGAGGTTAAAGAGTTTTAGTGTGGAAAAAAAGTAAGAGTTTTAAGCAATAATAAATTACCAAATGATGAAAATCAGACATGAAAACTTACAAAAACACTCAAATATGTTATGAAAGAGGAGATATGGGAGAAGATTCCGTCAGAAGACATCCAGAAAGTCTTCCAGATCTATATAATAAAAAACTGCAAAAACAAGATAAATCAGTGAGAAAGCATGATATAAAATTTGGTGTTTTCAAGTTAAAAGAGATTAGAGAGAGGTTTGAGAGTTTTAGAGTGAGAAACATTACATTTTCTTGCAGCAATTTCAGAGGGAAAAAGAGAATGTGTAAATTTTCTTTATATAGGGAAGACAAAAATTGTAATTAGGTTAAATATTTTTGATTCAGAAGACTTCTCTGGAAGTCTTCTACCCCTTGAATTTACTATTCGCCCATAAGACTTACATGTAAGTCTTCTAGCGTAATATCTTGTAGACTTAAGTCTTCTAATACCCTAAAATAAACAACAAACTAAATATCAATAAACACTTCACTAAACTTAAAATCAACTCCAAAACTGTTTAATATAGACAAAACTAAACAAATATATGTAAAAAATGATTTTCAAAAAAAATAGTTAAGCTTCTAAAATCTAACCCTAAAGAGACATACAATACTATAACATATGTTTTTAAACCCTAGACCAGAGAATATCATGAGATGATACATTCAATCATCTATGTTGAAAACAATTCAATTTTACTAGATTTTAATTTATATCACTTACAAATGTTTATTATTACATGATTTAGATTTTTTCCCATAAAAAATATTTTTTATATAATTTATAAATTATTTTTAAGATTTACAAAACGAGAAGACAAGAAGTCTTACAAAACACAGAAGACTTAAAAAAAATAAAAAACTTAAATAGGCTATAAAGGTAAAAATGCATACAGTTTTTTAGTCATAATGGGCATGTTGTAATTTCACTATCTTTTTAGGTTACTTTTGCATTTGATTGATGTTTGGGTACACTTTTACATTTGAATTCAAGTTTTATGTTGGTTTTGGCAATTTACCCATGACATATATCCATTTGACCTGACCCACTTAATAGTTAATAAACAATCTATATGCCTCAAAACTAATCCACACGCATGAGTCATCAGGATACCACATGATTCTTCGTCATAATGGTAACGAAGTCAACTCTTTCATAGGAATGTGGACCTATCAAATAATTTGGCAAACAACTCAGTCCAAATTTATTGGCAAAAGTCAGAACTAATAATAATACACTTATACACAGTTTCAAATTCACAGTCAAGTAATAAACTCTATGATAATTTTTTTTCTCCACTACAAGAGCACATTTTGGGTATTTATCATGATAAATGGACTGCCAAAAGGTTACGCCTAACGATTCAGATCTACCAAATGATAAAATAAATAAAATATCGTTCAACGTAACAGATCACATGGAGTGCTTTATACCACTTGATAACTTAGTCGTTTCCATAGATTCCACTTCTGGTGGTAAACCGGAGTCTGGTTAAAATATTTGAGATTGGTACGATCAAACCAGAATGTTGATGGTTTATCACAAACTGGGTCGAACCCTTTAGTTTGCCAAAATGGAAATCCAACAGTATTTGAAAGATAAATGTTGAATTCTTTACTCTAAAGACCTACTTTTCCAAATTCATTAGGATCAATTTTGTATTTCAAATTAAACTAGAGGGAAACTTATTTTTGTAGATAGATTACATCATTCGAACAAGTGATATCAACTAAACAGAACTCAGCCAATTGTGTAAGAGGAACACGTCGACTTCGAGGAAAAAAAAGTAAGCTATATAGAGCGGAGATTGAGATCAAAACACATGTAATCACACAATTACACAAAATCTGGCACAAGAACTAGGGTTTACACAACTTATTGTTCTTGCCAGGTTCATCATCTTGTAAACGATTTCATAGTCTTTTCTCTCGTAGTCGCCTTTATCAAAAAAAAAATGTATTTCAAATACGAACATGACCACAGTATCGCCTTTATCAATCAAAAATGTATTTCATATTAAACATTATGGCCATGTTCGTATTTGATGCAACATTTAGATGTAGCATCTAAATACAACATCTAGATATTGTTCGCTTTTATAGTTAGTATTTGCATTCATATACAACATCTAAATGCTAAGTTGTTTATTTTGATGTTATAATACATGTTGAATACTACAACTTAAAAGGACTAAAAGTGTATATTTTTATTCTTAATAATGAACTGAATATAATATTCAAATAAATATATCTAAAATTAATTATTATTTTTGTGGAAATGCAATTTGCAGATTTTGGCACGAAACTTAATTTTGTGATTTTAACAGAAAACACACAATTTGCTGTTTTTGCAAAATAATTGATTTTATGGTTTTGGCTGGAAAATGCAACTTTATAGTTTTTGCGAAAAAACACAATTTTCTATTTTTGATAGAAAATATGACTTTCCATTTTTAGTGTGAAATTATATTAGTTTTGGCGGGAAATTATATTTTTTTAGTTTTCACGGGAAATTGTAATTTTTGGTTTTAGTAGAAAACGTAATTTAATGATTTTGGCAGAAAAACGTAATTTTCTGGTTTTGATAGAAAAACTTGATTTCTGGTTTTGATAGAAAAATTTAGTTTTGCAGTTTTAGCAGAAATTTTTGATTTTACTATTTTTGTGAGAAATCTGATTTTTGGTTTTGCGCAAAATTGTGATTTTGAAGGGGTTTTTATTCACTATTACGATCTGCCAAGAAAACCTATAAAAGGAGAAGGAAAACCAAAGAGAGGCGATCTTTTTTGTCAATATCAAAACTATACTTTGATTAACATTCAAACTTTATTGTCGTTTTACATCCCATGTATTTATCTTTGATACCATCAATTGAACATCCATTTTTCATAGTTGATTGTAGCTTAAGCTTACTTCTCAATAAGTTCCTACTTTCACATACACTATTTGTGAATAAAATTTAGAATTTATCATTCTTCTTCTTCTACCTCTAACGACATCGGAAAAAGACATGTACATGCGTAGATTTGACGATCGCTGTGGACCTCAACAGTTTAGATGAGACCATAACCTTTTGTAATGTTATACTCCCTCGTTTTATTTAATTGATGGTTTATGTATTTCAAACATAGTTGAAAAACAAAATATTAAATATTTTAAATATTTCAACTGTGAGATTGCTAAGCTGTAAACTAATTAAGTTTATACCAATTTCATTTCAATTTTAGATGAAATTAACAATTGATTCTAATATAATATTTTGTTAATTTATGCAATTGTACAAAAAAATAAAAAGGAAGACACACATATCAATACCAGCAAAAAATCTTAAAATTCTTATTATTTTTTTTGACAAAAGTGTAGTATTATTATAAATATTATTTGAGTTTTAGAGTAGATAAAAAAATTAAGGAGGGCAATGATGTGTACATTCGCAGTTCGTTTTTCCTTTGTCTGCAGGAACACAGTTACCAATCGCATCTTTATTAAACTTTTTGAGACAATGGGATTTGCAGGTGGGTAATATACATTTTCCGTTTTTGTTTCCATAAGATGTATAACATGGGCGTATTCCTTTTTTCTCAGGAATCACCGTTTCTCCTGTTATTAAAAAAATCAAAAATAACTTTAATTTTCATATTTAAAACAAAAATGATTTTCTGTAAAACATATGTTTAAAGAGTTTTTACATACTTGTAAGCAAAAAAGAACTAAACAGCTAAATATCTTCTTTCTAAATCACTGATTATTCTTGAAAAATTATTAAACTCAACACTATATAATAAGACATTCAATTTATATAGGTATATAAATTAATGCAGCATCAAATAAGATTTATTTTGGAGTGATTATAAAATATATTAATAAGTTGTAAATGTAATTACAAACCGAGAATAAGAATTGTGAGCATAACAAAACCAATAAGCAAAGGTTTGAACGCATTTTTCATCGTAGATAATGAAATGTTGTTGTTTTAAAAATTATAAGATCAGAGAAGTATATTTATAGTTGAATCATAAATTAAAACATATCTAATTTAAGCTATGTATCTTTTCAAATTTCGATATAAAAGGATCTAGTTTGACCAAAAAACACTATTTCTAGTTTTTAGTTATTTAATAAATAAAAATGTTTATTTCATTTATTTTAACTTTATTTAAAATATTTTTTGATATATATAAACAATCAAATTCGATTAAGTCATAAATTCAGAGTTTATATAATACATATTTAGAAAGAAACAAAAAATGACAATCTGGTCTAACAAAGTAGAAATATAATTCGAAGTAAAATATAAAAAGAGTTAGTTATTTTTATATACATTTTTGACAATGATGCCTCATGGATTTCTTTGGTCAAGGGTGGGAACAAAGAAATTTTGCATGTTCTATTGGCACAGCTATAGAAAAAAAATCCAATTATAATGATGATTAAACATTATTTTTCCGCAATATCGACTACTCTTTGAAAGCAAATTATGCCACCTGTCATATTTAAAAGTTTTCGTCCAACTTGCTGTCTTTTTAACAGGCTCTGTCTTTAACTTATTAGGTGGACAACGTTTTTTTGTGCCAGACAATGTATGCCAACGTGTATAGATTTAATTTTAGTGTATAGATTTAATTTTAGCAAGAAGACAAACCCATATAGTTTACTAAATATCACATGCTAAGTAAAAAAACTACGAAACAAACAACAAATAAGAAGAAGGTACATGTCAAGGTTCGAAACTTATCTGTATTATTTGTGTGTGTTGCTTAGGATTCTTGAAGCTTGTATGGTCGAAGCTGAATCTCAATCAGACTTTGAGGCGTTCTACTACGAGGTACCTGTTATCGTCAAGACAATCAATTGTTAACAATGGAACCAACTCAAGGACGTTTCGAAGTTGAAAAGTTTGGCGGTCAAAGAGATTTTGGTATTTGGAAACACAAGATGTTATGTGCGTTGGAAATTATGGGTCTAGATTCAGTTCTAGAAGAAGAGCCTAAATCAGAAGATGGAGTCGACAAGTCAGAGCCATCTAATGAGGCAAAAACGGATCCTAAGAAAGCTCAGAAGGATAAGAGAGTCATGAGTCTCATACATATGAGTCTGAGTGATCAGATCGTAAGGAAGGTGATGAAGGAGACAACAACACTTGGTATTTGGAAGGCACTTGAAAGAGTTTATCAGACTAAATCGTTGCCCAACAAGATCTACTTGAAGCAGCGATTCGCAAGCTACAGGATGGAGGAGCAAAAGTCCATTGAGCAGAACTTGGACATATTTCTGAAGCTTGTAAACGACTTGGAGAGTCTGGATATCAAGATATCAGACGAAGATCAAGCTATCCAAATTCTAACTGGATTGCCACCGAGGTATGAACAACTGGTTCACACTCTAAAGTATGGAAGCGGCATAGATTCTTTAACGGTCAATGAGGTTGTGACTTCATATTATGCTAAAGAAACAAAGTTAAGAGAGAAGGTTCTCTTGAACAAGTCAAAATCTGAGGCATAAAGACTGTATGTTAGTGACCGTGGAAGATCATACATAAGAGAAAACCGTTATACTAAAGGGAGGTCTAAGAGTAGTGGTAAAGGCTTCTCTAAGATGAAGCCAAATAAGGCACAAAAGGGATGTTTCATATGTGTAAAGGAAGGCCACTGAAAGAGGGAATGTCGAAACAGAGGGAAGCAAAAAGGAAATGAATCCAGTTCAGTCAACATTGCTTCAGTTAAAAGGGAGCCACTGATTCTTACGGCAAGTATCCAGGATACCAAAAAAATAATGGGTGATGGATTCTGGAAATATTGATGGTTTATCACAAACTGGGTCGAACCCTTTAGTTCGCCAAAATGGAAATCCAACAGTATTTGAAAGACAAATGTTGAATTCTTTACTCTAAAGACCTACTTTTGCAAATTCATTAGGATCAATTTCGTATTTCAAATTAAACTAGGGGAAGACTTATTTTTGTAGATAGATTACATCATTCGAACAAGTGATATCAACTAAACAGAACTCGGTCAATTGTCTAAGAGGAACACGTCGACTTCGAGGAAAAAAAAGTAAGCTATATAGAGCGGAGATTGAGTTCAAAGCACATGTAATCACACAATTACACAAAAACCGGCACAAGAACTAAGGTTTACACAACTTATTGTTCTTACCAGGTTCATCATCTTGTAAACGATTTCATAGTCTTTTCTCTTGTAGTCGCGTTTATCAAAAAAGAAACGTATTTCAAATACGAACATGACCATAGTGTCGCCTTTATCAATCAAAAAATGTATTTCATATTAAACATTATGGCCATGTTCGTATTTGATGCAACATTTAGATGTAGCATCTAAATACAATATCTAGATATTGTTCGCTTTTATAGTTAGTATTTGCATTCATATACAACATCTAAATGCTAAGTTTTTGTTTGTTTTGAAGTTATAATACCTTTTGAATACTACAATTTAAAAGGACTAAACGTGTATATTTTTATTCTTAATAATGAACTGAATATAATATTCAAATAAATATATCTAAAATTAATTTTGGTTTTTTTGTGGAAATGTGATTCGTAGATTTTGACACGAAACTTAATTTTGTGATTTTAGCAGAAAACACACAATTTGTGGTTTTTGGAAAATAATTGATTTTATGGTTTTAGCAAGAAAATATGTCCAGTTTTGACCGGAAAACATGATTATGGGAAAACACGATTTTCGGTTTTGGCTGGAAAATGCAATTTTATAGTTTTAGCGGGAAAACACAATTTTCCATTTTTAATAGAAAACATAACTTTCCATTTTTAGTGTGAAACTATATTAGTTTTGGCGGAAAATTATAATTTTTTAGTTTTTACGGGAAATTGCAATTTTTGGTTTTGGTAAAAAACGTAATTTAATAATTTTGGAAACATAATTTTCTGGTTTTGACAGAAAAACTTAATTTCTGGTTTTGATAGAATAATCTAGCTTTGCGGTTTTAGCATAAATTTTTTATTTTACTATTTTTGTGAGAAATCTGATTTTTGGTTTTGCGTAAAATTGTGATTTTGAGGTTTTGGCGACAAAGAAAAACAAGTCATACGCAGATAAGGCTTGAGATCCTACGCATTTCTGATTGTATAAAAGGCTAATAAAGTAATGGAAAGTTCAGCGAACATGTAATCTAATCTATTAAAACTGAAGTACAAATAGGAATTAGCCCTTATTTCATGCAAAATATTACAGAACCTGCCACTGCCCTTATGTGTTATTTAATAAAATTACAAACTAACCTTAGTTCAATTAATTTACTTAACCAACTATCACGTGTTTGCTTAACTAACTTTACCTCGATTATAAATTTGAATGCTGCCATAAATACAATCTGCCCAATGCCGTACACTGCTATTATAAACAATGTTTGTCAAATCTATAACATAAAATTATCATATATTAAGTCCACTATATTTCATCTAATACTAACCAAAAGTGTACTTCAATTGTGTACTTTAATCAAGAAATTTAAATTATATATATAATATTTGAATTTGGTTTTCTGTAAAAGATTTTCATACCAAACTGCATATGTACATATATATGTAGTACTGTCTCAAATTATTTATAGGCCATGTTCAAAAACAATATTAAAAAATATTAACAGTATATGTAATGATATAATATAGTAGTTTTAAATTTTTATATCTCTATTTATACATATTTGACATTTTTTTTAGAACTATAAAATCTAAATTTAATAATCTATCTAAATTTTTTAAGTTTCAAACCAAAATTTATACATTTGTTTTCAAAAAGGCTTTTTTTTTTACATTCGGACCATGTTCGATGGCCCCACTTCTTAAATTTGATATTTGTATTTTATAAAGATATTATTCATATTTAAAAGCATCTTTGTAAAATTTTGAGAGATATTATATATTGAATAATATTTTCTAAATATGTATAAATCATATTCAGGAAAATGACATATATATTTAGGGAAAATTTCCTAAATATATATACAAGTTACATTCTAGAAGTCTATTTACACATTTGTGAAAATATTCTTTAATTTGGAAAAAACTTATAAATTCAGGAAAATATCATACATGTTCAAGAAAGCGTTACTAAACTTTTTAAAAGAATATTTTTGAAAAAATTTGAAGAAAAATAATTTTGAAAAAATTGAAAATATAATTTGAAGGGAAAAATTGGAACAGTTTTTTTTTGAAAAATTCATGATTTTTTATTTTTTTATTTTTTATTTTATTTATTTATAAATTTTTTATAAAAAATAATTAATATTTTAAATTAGTACAATTTTTTTAACAGTTAGTATAAAATTTATATTTAACCCTTTAATAAAATATATTTTGGCTACTTTAACTTTTCAATGCTATTTTGGAATAAAAAAAATGGGTGAAGTGAAGTGAAGTGAAGTGAAGTATTAAGAAACATACACATACACATACACATGGAAAGAACAAAGAAAGATAACAACACAACACATACACAACACATGGAAAGCACAAAGACTGCTTTACAACACTACGTATTGTGGACAAAGCATTAAAATTGTGAAGAAGGATACAACAGAACTGCCTCCTCCGTCATAAAAAAAAAAATATAATGGAAAATAAAATAAAATCCTGCTTATCAAGAATTACCACAAGACCAACATGATAAGATGTTTTCTAATAAAAGTGAGGCAAAAAAGAAATATGATTTCAGAATTACCACAAGACCAACCGGATAAGACAATGTTGGGAAAGCGACAGCCTCTACACAAAATCAGCACTCAACGATTCATCAAATGAGATAAGTTCTTCTGGGTCCCAAATCCTCTCAAATCTTACTTGAAAAGAAGAAGAAAAATGCCACTTTGTTGAAACAAATCTTATTTGTCTCCAATTATTAAAAATAGTATTACTCCCCACTCACTACTCAGTAATCATCTCAAGCTATATATATAAGACCACACTGAATTTCCTAAAACATTAACAAGCAATAACCAAACAAAACAGAGAGAAGAAAATGTCTGCAAATAAACTGCCTTCTTCAGCTCAGGCGTTCCAAGAACAAGTCCGTGGCGGTTTTGTCTCTAGAAAACTGCTTCTGCACAACCCATTTGACCACAACCCTCAAGGAGCCTTTGCGGTCACACCATCTCCTCACATAACTGATGAGAACAACCTGAGTGGGAATGTCTTGATGCTTCTCTCAGTTCTCATCTGTGGAGTCATTTGCTGCATCGGGTTACATTACATCATTCGTTGTGCATTCAGACGTTCTTCGAGTTTCATGATCTCTGAACCAGTCTCCACTCTTTCAACACGACGCAGTTCATCAAACAAAGGAATCAAGAAGGAAGCTCTAAGTATGTTCCCTGTCGTGAGCTATTCACATGAGCTGAACCTGCCGGGGATTGGCGAAGAGTGCGTCATCTGTTTGTCTGATTTTGTTTGTGGGGAAAAGCTTAGGTTGCTCCCTAAGTGCAACCACGGGTTCCATGTTCGTTGCATTGACAAGTGGCTTCAACAACATTTGACTTGTCCTAAATGCAGACACTGTCTGGTTGAGACATGCCAAAAGATATTAGGTGACTCCAGTCAAGTGACGGCAACAGCACCAACAGAGAGCGTTATTGTCAGGATAGCTCCTCTAGAACCTGAAGGAAGAGTAAACACTTATAGAGAAAGTACAAGTTAGGTAGAAGATTGTAGATTTGAGTAAAATTCATAGAAGAGTTCCAAAAGAAAAAGTAGGATACTTCAATTTTTATGTCTTTCTTTTTTTTTTGCCTGTAGCACAAAGTGTATACAGAGAGAATATATTTCAGTTTTAAGCAGAATCTCACTGAGTTCATCTAACTTCTCTTCGCTTAAGTAATTTTTTCGATCAAATGTGAATTATTCAATCTTATCCAAAACATTAAGAATCATTCATAACCAAAGACTGATAACTGCGACTCCTATATTCATGTGTCACAATCAGTACAGTCTACACGGAGTCAATAATTAGACATAGCAAATGGTTCATCTGGGACTTATTGAAATAAAGATTTGAAAGAATTTATGATTTTAGTAAATCTAAGAAAATCTGAGATTTGAGTAAATCAATGATACAAATTTTATGGTTTGTTACAAGTTTTATGGGTTTTGAGTAAATCTTCTCAAATCCTTAATCCAATAAAACTAGACTCCGTAGATTGTGTATATGCTGATAGTGATAACAAAAATGCATCTATCCACTTGACTCGACCCACTTAAAAACACTATCTATATGCCTCACATGTCACAAGCAATCCACACACATGAATCACAAGATTCTTCGTCTCAATCATAAAGAAATCAACTTTGCCATAGGAAAGTTATATGGACCCTATGAAAACCCTTTTTTAAAAAAAGTTACCCAACCCATAATAGGTAAAAGTCAGACCATGCATAGTCCTGTGAGATTCTCAACCGCCACTTAGGTGATAAATTTAACCTACCCAACCTAGAGGATATACCCTTGACACCATATATACCTATGGAGCCCTGACACTATCCAAAATGAAGATTATCAAAGTTGAGAGAATCCATCCTCATATATCACACAACGAGATCTAAAAGTGAGTGCAAGCTAGACAAGTAAGACACCTTTCAACTCCAATTAAACCAAACACGGTTAACGTTTCAGTTACTCTCATTATTAGAATCTCCTACTCTGACAGTTGATGCCACTTACCATGTTTTTATGCCTCAGAGTTTACTCACTACATAATAACAAAGTTTCTATTAGATTGTGGTGAATGTTCTAGCTAGATTTAATTATTATATTACTTTATCTCCAAGAAAAAAAAACACATTATTCTGTACACTAGCTAGTAGTACGAAAACAGAACTACAAACTTTGGCCTACTTGTATTTTGACAAAATAAAAAATCTTTGGCCTACTTGTTACTATCTCTGTGACAAAGATATGGTGCAAAAATATAAGAATACATGGAGTGACCAAACTTTATATCTTAGAGGTTTTCATAGATTCTCCTGATAACTGAGTAATTCAAAAACCAAGGTGGAAGCCACAACTCACTGTAAGATAATACTATAACTAATTTAATTAAGGACCACATGTTCTAACTACGTGATTCTGGAGATCCTGCAGTTTAAAAGGGAGCAACATGTCATAAACAAGGTTATTAAAAGAAAAGACATGTCATAAAGAAATGATGGTTCGAACAGGCTTACTAGTAACTCAGCCTCTGCACAAAAAAGAAGGGTGATTGGTTAATAGTCAAAGACTGTGGTTTATAGTTAGCACATCTCCATTAAGCATCTGAGGGATATCAGATGGTATCAGATCATATCCGGTAATATGCAATTTAGTGTGTGAAAACTGCAACAACTTAGTTTATAAATCTAAAAGATATAATAGCATCTACATATAATTTAAAATCATTTTACTAATAAATACAATTTTCCGAGTTAAATTCGAATCTACCTTCCCTTACTGCTACAGCTAATGGTCTACAGTAGTTCAACTCTATCAACAAATGAGGCTGTCAAGACATTTAATAATAACAAAACATTAAAGATAGTTCAAATAAGATTGTTCAAATATCTGCTACCATTCAATGGAAAAGGTTACACACATGCTACTTCCAAATTCAATTATTATAATTTTTTTCCTTGGGAGAATACTATATATTAAGAAAAAACACTATTTTTTATTTTATTTTTTTGGAACACGGGAAAAAACACTATATATTATTAACAAACAGTTTGTAAAGACAAAAACACTAGAGGAAAATGGTAGCTTTAGAATGATAATGTTTTAAATCAATTCCTATTTTATAGTGAGACAAAGTTATATTATTTCAATATTCAGTGTTGGACAAGTGATAGTGTCCCTACACAAGCATCTTGTGGTTGTAGAAGGCATGGGCCAACAACACAATCAGCACTCAAAGATTCATGAGATTGGATAAGTTCTTTCTGGGTCCCAAAATCCTCTCAAATCTCACTTGGAAAGAAGAACAAAATCCACTTTCTTAAATAAAAATCTTATTAGTCTACAACTATATAAAAAATATTTCAGTCCCCACTCAGTAATACTACTCAGCAATCCTCTCAAGCTATAAACTAGACCACTTTGAATTCCTCAAAACTTAGAAAACATTAGCAAAACAGAGAGAAAGAGACTTTGATTCAAAGAATAAAAAAATGTCTGCAAATGAATTACCTTCTTCAGCTCAAGCCTTCCAAGAACAATTCCTTGGTGGTTTTGTCTCTAGAAAGCTGCTCCTACACAATCCATTTGACCACAACACTCAACGAGCCCTTGCGGTGACGCCATCTCCTCCTGTCACCCATGAGAACAACCTCAGTGAGACTGTGCTGATGCTTCTCTCAGTCCTCATATGTGGAACCATCTGCTGCCTCATAATACATTACATCATTCGTTGCGCATTCAGATACTGCTCAAGTTTCATTATCTCCGAGTCGATCTCTATTCTTTCAACACCACACAGTTCATCAAACAAAGGAATCAAGAAGAAAGCTCTGAAAATGTTCCCTGTCGTGAGTTATGCAGATGAGATGAACCTGTCTGGGATTGGCGAAGAGTGTGTCATCTGTCTGTCAGATTTTGTTTGCGGTGAAAAGATTAGGCTGCTCCCTAAGTGCAACCACGGGTTCCATGTTCGTTGCATTGATAAGTGGCTTCAAAAACATTTGACTTGTCCTAAATGCAGACACTGTCTGGTTGAGACATGCCAAAAGATTTTAGGTGACTCTAGTCAAGTTGATCAAGTGACAGCAACAACATCAACAGAAAGTGTAATTGTCAGGATTTCTCCTTTAGAACCTGAAGGAAAAGCAAACACTTTTTGTTGGAGATAAACATGAAGTTAACTTAGACCATGATTAACCCTAAGAACCCTAAGAGGGTTCTTAGGTTTTTTTTTTTTTACTTTTTCGTTTTAAAAAAAAAAAAATAAAAAATTAACCACTTGCGGGCCGCCACGTGTCAGTGGGGCCCGCAAATAGTGTAAGAGCTGGGTTCTTACATAAGAGTTTTAAGGAGTGGTTTTAAAAAAAAGTGGGCCCCACCCCTTAAGAACCCACCTTAAATCCCCCATTGTTCATGCTCTTAGGATCTAGGAAACATATCTTGTTTAGGAGTTATCTAGGCAAACTAAAAGTGTTTAGGAAATACTTATCTCTATATAAGAATATGCAAGAGTGTTGCATAGCTTATGAGTTTAGAGATTAAGTGATTGAATGCTTAAGTTTTTGTGAGAGTTTTCTTAAGCTTATAAAGAAGAGTTTCTTTACATTCAAATCTTATACAATCTTTAGACTTATACTTTTAGAGAAAGCAGCTAAAAGCTCATGTATGAAGCCATCATAACTTCAGAATATGTTCTCAGAATTAGATAGAAGATTTTAGATCTAAGCAAAAACATGTTTATACGTTACACAAAAAGAAAAAGAAACAGAATACCACTTCAATATTTTTATGTCTTTCTTTTCTTGCATGTGAGAGAATACGTACATTTAACTTTTCAGTAGCATCTCACAGAGTTCAACAAACTTCTCTTTGCAAAGTTATATTTTTAACGGTGGAATGTAAATCATACATTCTTATCAAAAGGTGATTTACATTCTAATCAAAAGGCATTAAAGTTCATCTATAACCTAAGATTGATTTTTGTTTTCAAAAAAAAAATTAAGATTGACAATTGCTAGTAGAATATAACTTTGCACAGTCACTAAACAAAGCAAATGGTTCCCTGGTAATGAATGCCACGGTATTGCGTGAAGAAGCAGTGTATAGTCTAGGCGTGATTGTGTATATGCTTGATATTGACAAATGCATGAACAAAATGCATGAGCCTTTTGCAAAAGTGACACAAAATTTGAAATCAATTGCAAAACTAATTCATGATTTTTTTTGAAACTTTAGTTTCTCTTTTCACTCTAGAAGTTTGGATAATTCACGAAAATGTCATTATTATTTTTTTCTTTCAAAAATGATTGTATTACCATATCATCTTCATCTTCATCAAGTATTTCTAATATTATCATTGACTTCAATACACCAACCACCATGACAACCAATTTGAAGCTTTTAATGCTTCTAAAATAAACATCTACATCTTTATATTCTTATTTCTTACACACAAATTATTTTCCTTTTACTTCCTCTCTTATTCCTTCCTAAAATCCCAGCTTTTTGATTTCAAAATTTATAAACTTATTAATGTTACTAAAGTTCATGATTCTTGGTCAAGAACGAGTATGTAACTTTCACTAAGAAATTATATGTACTTGGAGAAGTTAAACATGAATCTCACCAAATTTAAGATTTTTTTTTTTAATTTTTTCAGATCTGGTTCGTGGAGAAGACTAAACTGGAAGTCTTCTCCACCGAAAAGACTTCCATGGAAGTCTTTTGGTCAATGCATAGGTTAGTTTTGCAATTGATTTCATGTCTGTTTTTTTAGAGAAGACTTTCTAGAAGTCTTCCAACTTTTCTTTGTTAACCAAAAAAAAGTGAGAAAACTTCCATGTAAGTCTTCTCGAAAATAGTTTAGTTTTGCAATTGACCAAATTGTGTCAGAAATTTAACTTTCTATAGAAAGTCTTCTGTCAAAAGACTTTATATAAGTCTTCTCAATTGTCGGTGGAAGTCTTCTCATTGTCGGTGAAAGTCTTCTTGGGTTACTTTTGCAATTAAGCATTAAAACTTAAATATTTAATTTTTAAGTAGAAGACTTCTAGCAAAAGACTTCCATGTAAGTCTTCTAGCTTTATTTTTTTTTGTGATCTTGGTCGAACATTTGGTTATGACATAAGACTTTCAGAAAGTCTTCCAACGGAACACTTCCTGGAAGTCTTCTAATTAAAATTAGATATTTAATTTTTAGTTTTTAATTGCAAAAGTAACCTAAGTAGACTTTCACCAACAATGAGAAGACTTCTATCAATACTTTAGAAGACTTTCTTGGAAGTCCTCTGTCGGAAGACTTCCTGGAAGTCTTCGACATAAAGTCAAATTTCTGACACAATTTGGTCAATTGCAAAACTAACTTATTTTTCGAGAAGACTTACATGAAAATCTTTTCATTTTTTTAGAAGACTTACATAGAAGTCTTCTCTGGAAGTCTTCCTTTCTAAATTTATAATTGCAAAAATGACCTTTCTGGAAGACTTCCATGGAAGTCTTCTCAGGAAAGACTTATATGAAAATCTTCTAGGTTAATGTTTAATAAACTTTTATTTTCTCTAAAACTAAAGAGACTTTTTAATATTTTATTGTCAATTCATGTATATTAATCAATATTGGAGCTCTTGAATTAAACTTATAATTTAATTGGTGATAATTATTAGTGTACAAATATTCATATTTATTAATATTTCTAGTTAATGAAAGAAGACTTCCATGAAAGGCTTCTAGTATATTATATGCTAGAAGACTTCCAGAAAGTCTTCTATTACATTATATGCTAGAAGAATTTTTAGAAAATTATAGAAGACTTTGAAGAAAATTATAGAAGACTTTCTCAGAAAACTTCAAGTGAAAATTTATCTTTTGTGAATTTGATTAAGTTTTTTAATTTTTTTTTCTTTTAATTTTAGTAAATTTAACTAAGTTATTGTGTTATTTTATAAGTGTTAGACTAATTTTATTTAATTTGAATATGATACCAATAATTTTAATAATATTAGATATTTTGCAAGATAATTTTGTAGACATTAACATATTTACCAAAAAAAATCATTGACATCTCTTCAAATTTATAAAACAATCCACAAATAAAAGATTACACATACAAATCATAAAATAAATCATAAACAAAATCATTACACATGAAACTATAGATCATTCATCCACAAAGATAAGATTAGACTCCACTTGGCATGAGAGAAGACTTTGTCAGGAGACTGTCAAGAAGTCTTCTTGTACATTATGTTAGAAGACTTTCAGAAAGTCTTCTGACAAAGTCTTCTAACATATAATGCACTGGACCACTGAGAATATAGTCTTCTCAAAAGTCTTCTAAAGTCTGACTCAGATCTGAAAAACCTCCACATCTAAAAATATTCAAATAGCCTCAAAACAAAGAAAAATAGTAGAATATGAGATATATCTACCTTTATAAATCACACAAAAGGTAAATTAGTGAGAAGATATGAGATAAATATAAGAAATTTATATAAAGTTTGTTATTTTTCAAGTTCAAAAAGATTAGAAAGAGGTTAAAGAGTTTTAGTGTGGAAAAAAAGGTAAGAGTTTTAAGCAATAATAAATTACCAAATGATGAAAATCAGACATGAAAACTTACAAAAACACTCAAATATGTTATGAAAGAGGAGATATGGGAGAAGATTCCGTCAGAAGACATCCAGAAAGTCTTCCAGATCTGAAAACCTGCAAATCCAAAGAGTAGAAGATGAGAACTATATAATAAAAAACTGCAAAAACAAGATAAATCAGTGAGAAAGCATGATATAAAAATGAGAAATTGATATAAAATTTGGTGTTTTCAAGTTAAAAGAGATTAAAGAGAGGTTTGAGAGTTTTAGAGTGAGAAACATTACATTTTCTTGCATCAATTTCATAGGAAAAAAGAGAATGTGTAAATTTTCTTTATATAGGGAAGACAAAAATTGTAATTAGGTTAAATATTTTTGATTCAGAAGACTTCTCTAGAAGTCTTATACCCCTTGAATTTACTATTCGCCCATAAGACTTACATGTAAGTCTTCTAGCGTAATATCTTGTAGACTTAAATCTTCTAATACCCTAAAATAAACAACAAACTAAATATCAATAAACACTTCGCTAAACTTAAAATCAACTCCAAAACTGTTTAATATACACAAAACTAAACAAATATATGTAAAAAATGATTTTAAAAAAAAAAATAGTTAAGCTTCTAAAATCTAACCCTAAAGATACATACAATACTATAACATATGTTTTCAAACCCTAGACCAGAGAATATCATGAGATGATACATTCATTCATCTATGTTGAAAACAATTCAATTTTACTAGATTTTAATTTATATCACTTACAAATGTTTATTATTACATGATTTAGATTTTTTCCCATAAAAATATTTTTTATATAATTTATAAATTATTTTTAAGATTTACAAAACGAGAAGACATGAAGTCTTACAAAACACAGAAGACTTAAAAAAATAAAAAAACTTAAATAGGCTATAAAGGTAAAAATGCATACAGTTTTTTAGTCATAAGGGGCATGTTGTAATTTCACTATCTTTTTAGGTTACTTTTGCATTTGATTGATGTTTGGGTACACTTTTACATTTGAATTCAAGTTTTATGTTGGTTTTGGCAATTTACCCATTGACATCTATCCATTTGACCTGACCCACTTAATAGTTAATAAACAATCTATATGCCTCAAAACCAATCCACACGCATGAGTCATCAGGATACCACATGATTCTTCGTCATAATGGTAATGAAGTCAACTCTTTCATAGGAATGTGGACCTATCAAATAATTTGGCAAACAACTCAGTCCAAATTTATTGGGAAAAGTCAGAACTAATAATAATACACTTATACACAGTTTCAAATTCACAGTCAATAATAAACTCTATGATAATTTTTTTTCTCCACTACAAAAGCACATTTTGGGTATTTATCATGATAAATAGACTGCCAAAAGGTTACGCCTAACGATTCAGATCTACCAAGTGATAAAATAAATAAAATATCGTTCAACGTAAAAAATCACATGGAGTGCTTTATACCACTTGATAACTTAGTCGTTTCCATAGATTCCACTTATGGTGGTAAACCGGAGTCTGGTTAAAATATTTGAGATTGGTACGATCAAACCAAAATGTTGATGGTTTATCACAAACTGGGTCGAACCCTTTAGTTTGCCAAAATGGAAATCCAACAGTATTTGAAAGATAAATGTTGAATTCTTTACTCTAAAGACCTACTTTTCCAAATTCATTAGGATCAATTTTGTATTTCAAATAAAACTAGAGGGAAAATTATTTTTGTAGATAGATTACATCATTCGAACAAGTGATATCAACTAAACAGAACTCAGCCAATTGTGTAAGAGGAACACGTCGACTTCGAGGAAAAAAAAGTAAGCTATATAGAGCGGAGATTGAGATCAAAGCACATGTAATCACACAATTACACAAAAGCTGGCACAAGAACTAGGGTTTACACAACTTATTGTTCTTGCCAGGTTCATCATCTTGTAAACGATTTCATAGTCTTTTCTCTTGTAGTCGCCTTTATCAAAAAAAAAAATATATATTTCAAATACGAACATGACCACAGTATCGCCTTTATCAATCAAAAATGTATTTCATATTAAACATTATGGCCATGTTCGTATTTGATGCAACATTTAGATGTAGCATCTAAATACAACATCTAGATATTGTTCGCTTTTATAGTTAGTATTTGCATTCAATACAACATCTAAATGCTAAGTTGTTTATTTTGATGTTATAATACATGTTGAATACTACAATTTAAAAGGACTAAAAGTGTATATTTTTATTCTTAATAATGAATTGAATATAATATTCAAATAAATATATCTAAAATTAATTATTATTTTTTGTGCAAATGCAATTTGCAGATTTTGACACGAAACTTAATTTTGTGATTTTAACAGAAAACACACAATTTGCGGTTTTTGCAAAATAATTGATTTTATGGTTTTGGCAAGAAAATATGTCCAGTTTTGACCGGAAAACATGATTATGGAAAAACACGATTTTTGGTTTTGGCTGGAAAATGAAACTTTATAGTTGTAGCGAAAAAAACAATTTTCTATTTTTGATAGAAAACATGACTTTCCATTTTTAGTGTGAAATTATATTAGTTTTGGCGGGAAATTATATTTTTTTAGTTTTCACGGGAAATTGTAATTTTTGGTTTTGGTAGAAAACGTAATTTAATGATTTTGGCAGAAAAACGTAATTTTCTGGTTTTGATAGGAAAACTTGAGTTCTGGTTTTGATAGAAAAATTTAGTTTTGCAGTTTTAGCATACATTTTTGATTTTACTATTTTTGTGAGAAATCTGATTTTTTGTTTTGCGCAAAATTGTGATTTTGAGGGGTTTTTAATTCACTATTACGATCTGCCAAGAAGACCTATAAAAGGAGAAGGAAAACCAAAGAGAGGCGATCTTTTTTGTCAATATCAAAACTATACTTTGATTAACATTCAAACTTTATTGTTGTTTTACATCCCATGTATTTATCTTTGATACCATCAATTGAACATCCATTTTTCATAGTTGATTGTAGCTTAAGCTTACTTCTCAATAAGTTCCTAGTTTCACATACACTATTTGTGAATAAAATTTAGAATTTATCATTCTTCTTCTTCTACGTCGAACGACATCGGAAAAAGACATGTACATGCGTAGATTTGACGATCGTTGTGGACCTCAACAGTTTAGATGAGACCATAACCTTTTGTAATGTTATACTCCCTCGTTTTATTTAATTGATGGTTTATGTATTTCAAACATAGTTGAAAAACAAAATATTAAATATCTTAAATATTTCGACTGTGAGATTGATAAGCTGTAAACTAATTAAGTTTATACCAATTTCATTTCAATTTTAGATGAAATTAACAATTGGTTCTAATATAATATTTTGTTAATTTATGCAATTGTACAAAAAAATAAAAAGGAAGACACACATATCAATACCAGCAAAAAATCTTAAAACTCTTATTATTTTTTTTGACAAAAGTGTAGTATTATTATAAATATTATTTGAGTTTTAGAGTAGATAAAAAAATTAAGGAGGACAATGATGTGTACATTTGCATTTCGTTTTTCCTTTGTCTGCAGGAACACAGTTACCAATCGCATCTTTATTAAACTTTTTGAGACAATGGGATATGCAGGTGGGTAATACACATTTTCCGTTTTTGTTTCCATAAGATGTATGACATGGGCGTATTCCTTTTTTCTCAGGAATCACCGTTTCTCCTGTTATTAAAAAAATCAAAAATAACTTTAATTTTCATATTTAAAACAAAAATGATTTTCTGTAAAACATATGTTTAAAGAGTTTTTACATACTTGTAAGCAAAAAAGAACTAAACAGCTAAATATCTTCTTTCTAAATCACTGATTATTCTTGAAAATTATTAAACTCAACATTATATAATAAGACATTCAATTTATATAGGTATATAAATTAATGCAGCATCAAATAAGATTTATTTTGGAGTGATTATAAAATATATTAATAAGTTGTAAATGTAATTACAAACCGAGCATAAGGATTGTGAGTATAGCAAAACCAAGTTACATTCTAGAAGTCTATTTACACATTTATGAAAATATTCTTTAATTTGGAAAAAAACTTATAAATTCAGGAAAATATCATCCATGTTCAAGAAAGTGTTACTAAACTTTTTAAAAGAATATTTTTGAAAAATTGAAGAAAAATAATTTTCAAAAAAATTGAAAATATAATTTGAAAGGAAAAATTGGAACAGTTTTTTTTTAAAAATTCATGATTTTTTTTTATTTTTTATTTTTTTTTATTTTTAAAAATTTTAATAAAAAAATAATTAATATTTTAAATTAGTATAATTTTTTTAATAATTAGTATAAAATTTCTATTTAACCCTTTAATAAAATATTTTTTGGCTACTTTAAGTTTTCAATGCTATTTTGGAATTTAAAAAAGGGAAAATTACCAAAACCAACCTAAAACTTGGATTCAAATGCAAAAGTGTACCGAAACATCAATCAAATGCAAAAGTAACCTAAAAATGTAGTGAAATTACAACAGCCCCCTTATGACCAAAAAAAAAACTATATGCGTTTTTACCTTTATAGCCTATTTAAGTCTTCCATCTTTTTAAGTCTTCTGTGATTTTGTAAGTCTTCTAAGAAGACTTACATGTAAGTCTTCTCGCTTAGTAAATTTAAAAAATAATTTATAAATTATATAAAAAATATTTTTATGGAGGAAAAATCTAAATCATGTAATAACAAACATTTGTAAATGATATAAATTAAAATCTAGTAAAATTGAATTGTTCTCAACATAGATGAATGAATGTATCATCTTTTGATATTCTTTGGTCTAGGGTTTGGAAACATATGTCATAGTATTGTATGTAT